>CM038719.1:732074-764574 GCA_021613375.1 Megaleporinus macrocephalus
GTACCAGACTCGGCTCAACAGCCCTTAAAGGGCACATACCCCCAAAAAACAGACCCGGCTCAGCAGCCCTTAAAGGGCACATACCCCCAAAAACCAGACTCTGCTCAGCAGCCCTTAAAGGGCACATACCCCCAAAAAATAGACTCGGCCCTAGCAGCCCTTAAAGGGCACATACCCCCAAAAAACAGACCCGGCTCAGCAGCCCTTAAAGGGCACATACCCCCAAAAAACAGACCCGGCTCAGCAGCCCTTAAAGGGCACATACCCTCCAAACCAAACTCGACTCAGCAGCCCTTAAAGGGCACATACCCTCCAAACCAAACTCGGCTCAGCAGCCCTTAAAGGGCACATACCCTCCAAACCAAACTCGACTCAGCAGCCCTTAAAGGGCACATACCCCCAAAACCAGACTCGGCTCAGCAGCCCTTAAAGGGCACATACCCCCAAAAACTCGGCTTACTCTCGTTAAAGAGCTCTGACGTCGCAGATAAAAGCAGTGCAGCACTTCTTCAGCCCAGACAGTCACTTTAAAATAAAAATATTATTAATTTTTTAACTGCTGACTGGGGAGTCAGCAGTTAGGTGTCTTGCTCGAGGGCTCTTCAGTAGTGTCCTGTTGGTTAATGGGACTGAACCTTCTGATCACAGGGCTGGTTCACTATTCTCCAGCTCACTACTGCACGAGGAAGGCTGCTCTGGTTCTGTGTTGAAGCTGGTTTGTGGGAGATACTAGTTTTTCTTTACACAGTGATGACACTAGTGCTCAATAAACACTATGCTTCTCGTGATGTCACAACACACATCTGCCCGTTCAGCTCTACTCAGCAGCTCAGCCTCGCTCACTCACACTCAGAGTGTCCAATCAGAACTCAGCGTATTTACATACATCAGACTTAAAGACACAGACAGACTTAATTCAGCCGCATCAGACGCGTGTGTGTAAGTGTGTAAGTGTGTAAGTGTGTAAGGAAATGATTTTAACGGTTTGGGCACATGCAAAAAAACACCACAACAGCATTTCCTTATATGGGCACTCACTGCTAGCACTCAGAGGGGAAAGGGGAACTCCACCAATTTTTCTTAAAAAGTAAAAAAATAATAAAATAATTTAATCTGCATAACGAAGCTGTTAGAAGTTGTTCAGAGAGGTTCTGTGTGAAACTCTGTTCTAGATACAGTAGAACGTCCAGCTCTAAAAGCTCCCTCACAGTAAGTGATTACGCAGCAGCTGCTGTTCAGGATGGACGGACGTATGGAAACGCTCCAAAATCACTTTGATCAGATTCGGGTTCCACTGAGAGACACACACTTATACACAGGTAAGTTCAGAACACGTGCAGGTGTACAGGTAAACAAATCTCTACAATAGATTTGTAGACACCACCGGGTCTGTTCACCATCGCCGGAGAAAAGAGTCAACATGCTCACAAATTTAAAAAGTGGTGGAACTGCCCTTTAAGAGAATGAGCTGAGGGCTGATTAATGAATGCCACAGTTTCAGTTCATCACCTCTCTCTCTCTCTCTCTCTCTCTTTCCTGCTCTTGTGTCATCTCTCTACCTCCCTTTCTGTCTCTCTATCTCTACCCCATCTCTCTACCTCTCTCTCTCCCTCTGTCCCTCCATGTCTCTCAACCTCTTTTATGCCATCTCTCTACCTCTCTCTCTCCCGGTCTTCCTCTGTCTCTCTTTGTCCTATGTCTCTCTGCCTCTCTCTGTCTCTGTCTTTCTACCTCTCTCATACCATCTCTCTGCCTCTCTACCTCTCTCTCGGTCTTCCTCTGTCCCTCTATGTCTCTCTACCTCTCTCCCCCTGTGTCTCTCTGCCTCTGTACATCTCTCTACCTCTCTGCCTCTCTCTCTGTCTCTCTCTCTCTCTGTCTCTCTCTCTCTCTCTGTGTCTCTCTCTCTGTGTCTCTCTCTATCTCTCTCTCTCTGTCTCTCTCTCTCTCTGTCTCTCTCTCTCTGTCTCTCTCTCTCTCTCTCTGTGTCTCTCTGTGTCTCTCTCTCTCTCTCTGTGTCTCTCTCTCTCTCTGTGTGTCTCTCTCTCTCTCTGTGTCTCTCTCTCTCTGTCTCTCTCTCTCTCTCTGTCTCTCTCTCTCTCTCTGTCTCTCTCTCTCTCTCTGTCTCTCTCTGTGTCTCTCTCTCTCTCTCTCTGGTGTAGAGCTAACCAGTATGGTTCAGTAAGACAGTCACAGTTTTCCAAACAAATGAGGCTAAAACCCCCCAAACCCACCCGCAGCTCCACCGACCCCCCTGACTGCCCACCTCACTCTCCCTCCTGCTGTCCTGAGCACAAACAGACCCTTCCCAGAATTCCAGTCACTAAAACTAACCGGACCGCTTACTAATCTGAACCGGCACCTCCTAACGTGCAGGGAGGCGGGTCTCCGGTCCGGACGATGTCGGTTCCCGGCTCGGCTGAGTCTCTTTCTAACCGGGGGGACGAGCACACCGCGCGCCCGTGAAGCCCGTACGACCTTAAATACAGAAGAGAGGTGCAGAGGAACGACTCCCGGGCCGGAGCCCGCACCGAGCTGCCCGTACACCGGGCTGCTTTTCTGGAACTGTCCCGCGCGCCACCTTAAACGGTGCAGCCGAACGTACCGGCCGTTTAAGGTGGACCAGCGGAACCGGGAGACGGAGCTGAGGCCAACTTCAGCAGCTACGGTTAGCTCGTTAGCACAGCCTCATCACAATAGAGGAGCTGCAGGTTCAGAGTTCTCGACCAGAAAACGTTAAATCGCTCACCATCTGTGTACGTGTGTTCCTCGCAGCGGGTGAGCGGAGCCGGGCTGACGGTGGGCTGACGGTGGACTTCCCCTCCGAGTCGGTGCGCGTTCTTTCAGCGTTGAGTTTAAACGACGAGCCGCGAATGATGTTCAGTTTTTTTTTCAGCCTCTTTTATTCCGCTCGGTGGCTTTGTGTTTTTTATCATACCCGTATTCGGGATAGCCCCGCCCTCTGCCCGCTGTGATTGGCTGGTGCTGTCCTGCGTCCTGTGCTGGGATTGGCAAGTCGTCGCTTGTAGGATGAACTACTAGCCAATGTTAACGCGAGAGGGGCGGGGTTTGCTCATAAACGGGTGGAAAGTATACATCGTGGATTGGTTAAGGCGTTTAACCCCGCCTCTTCACCCCCCTCCCCCCGCTCTCTCCCGCTTGTGGTCATCGGGGGCAAAGTAATTGAAAATGGCCTAATTCATCACACTGACTCACACTACAGGGGCAGATACGAACCACCCCTCTCTCTGTAAGCACACAGTCCACCACATACCACATACACTGACCCTCCGTGAAAATAAGCTCCGCCCACATGCTGTTTAGTTAGCTATGCTAGTAAGCTGCTAGTAGTAACGTTACCTGTACTAGCTCCTCTCTTTGATCTGGACATCAAACACAAAGTAGATGAAAGGTGTCTCTGTGGAACTTTCAGTTGAAGATGATCTGCTTCAACCAGCACACAGTGATCCACTCACACAGCATGGCTGCTACTTCCAGTCACTGTTGTGGTTGTGGTGCTAATAAAGGTGGAGCTGCTCGTCTCTTCAGTCTCTTCAGTGTTGAACGCTGAGCTGAAGCTGCTCATGGTGTCCGAGTGTTGGAGAAACTGTCCGGAGTGAAACGTACAGACTGCAGAGTTAAAGTTGTTCAGGATTCTGTTAAAGATGTTGGAAGTTCAGCAGCTGGTTTTGGGAATTCTCCGTTCCACCTTAAACGGTGCTGTGGTTCCATTCTGGCGTCTGTACGAGCTGCAGTGTTTAAGGTGGAACGTTAGATGAAGAATGTGGAGAAGAGGAACTTCAGGCTGGTTTAAAGATCAACATGTAGCTCTGACAGTTGGGTTCTGATGGTGTTTACAGTGGTGGTAATGGTGTTTACAGTGGTGGTGATGGTGTTTACAGTGGTGGTGATGGTGTTTACAGTGGTGGTGATGGTGTTTACAGTGGTGGTAATGGTGTTGATGGTGGTGATGGTGTTTACAGTGGTGGTGATGGTGTTTACAGTGGTGATGGTGTTTACAGTGGTGGTGGTGGTGTTTACAGTGGCGGTGATGGTGTTTACAGTGGTGGTAATGGTGGTGATGGTGTTTACAGTGGTGGTGATGGTGTTTATGGTGATGGTGGTGATGGTGTTTACAGTGGTGGTGATGGTGTTTATGGTGATGGTGGTGATGGTGTTTACAGTGGTGGTGGTGATGTTTACAGTAGTGATGGTGTTTACAGTGGTGGTGGTGTTTACAGTGGTGTTGATGGTGATGTTTACAGTGGTGGTGATGGTGATTACAGTAGTGGTGGTGGTGTTTACAGTGGCGGTGATGGTGTTTACAGTGGTGGTAATGGTGGTGATGGTGGTGATGGTGTTTACAGTGGTGGTGATGGTGTTTATGGTGATGGTGGTGATGGTGTTTACAGTGGTAGTGATGGTGTTTATGGTGATGGTGGTGATGGTGTTTACAGTGGTGGTGGTGGTGATGTTTACAGTAGTGATGGTGTTTACAGTGGTGGTGGTGTTTACAGTGGTGTTGATGGTGATGTTTACAGTGGTGGTGATGGTGTTTACAGTGGTGGTGGTGTTTACAGTGGTGGTGATGGTGTTTACAGTGGTGGTGATGATGTTTACAGTGGTGGTGGTGTTTACAGTGGTGTTGATGGTGTTTACAGTGGTGGTGGTGATGTTTACAGTAGTGATGGTGTTTACAGTGGTGGTGATGGTGTTTACAGTGGTGATGATGGTGTTTACAGTGGTGGTGATGGTGTTTACAGTGGTGGTGGTGATGTTTACAGTAGTGATGGTGTTTTACAGTGCGTTGGTGATGGTGTTTACAGTTGGTGCATGATGCTGTGTTTCTTACTGTGGTGGTCGTGGTGTTTACAGTGGTGGTGGTGATGTTTACAGTTGTGCATGGTGTTTTTACAGTGGTGGTGATGGTGTTTACAGTGGTGGTGGATGGTGTTTACAGTAGTGGTGGTGATTGGTGTTTACAGGGTGGTGATGGTGTTACAGTGGGTGGTGATGAGTGTTTACAGTGGTGGTGATGGTAACCAGGGGTCTTCATGTCTACATCCACTAGGGTCTACACATTGATATTTATATGAAACCCTCCAGTGAAAGCTATCACGTGTATTCTGAGTTTATCTGGATGTTGATGGTAAACATGTGAAGATCTGAAATACTAGGTTTTCTTTTGGGACTATTTGACCTCACAGCGTCCTGCATGTATCTCTCATGAATGGAGTTTAAGACTGAGTATCTTCTCTAATCTTCGATAAACAGAGTCTCAGAAACAGCAAGGTTTATTTATATACATTACTGTAAGAACCTTTCTGTGAGGCTTTTAGAGGCTGGACGGTCTGGTTTCCATTCACCTCCACTGTGAACAGTTCTGACTGTATCTAGAACGGCTTTTAAGGGTGGACGTCTGTTCATTCACCTCCACGTGAACAGTTCTGACTGTATCTAGGAAACTGCTTTTAGAGCGTGGACGTTGGTTCCATTCACCTCCACTGTGAACAGTTCTGACTGTATCTGGAACAGCTTTTAGAGGTGGACGTTGGTTCAATTCACCTCCACTGTGAAACACCGTTCTGACTGCTATCTAGAACAGCTTTTAGAGGTGGACGTCTGGTTCCATTCACTCTCACTGTGAACAGTTTGACTGTATCTAGAAACAGTCTTTCTAGAGGTGGCGTCTGGTTCCATTCACCTCCACTGTGAACAGTTCTGACTGTATCTGGAACAGCTTTTAGAGGTGGACGTCTGGTTCCATTCACCTCCACTGTGAACAGTTCTGACTGTATCTAGAACAGCTTTTAGAGGAGGACGTTAAGAAGCACCTGGTCAAAGCAGACCTACAGTATAACAGTGCTACTTTATGCTAATAAGAATATTATTAATCAGAATTCATTAGAATATTAAAAAGAATATTATTGTTTATCAGTTTAGTAGATTTTGCTCTCACAGCCACTTCCAGATATGAACGACTGCAAGAGCTCAAGATTAAACTTGAAGTTTTAGTCTGTCATCAATACTCGAGGGCAGAAAGCCTGGCGCCGGTCCAGTTCCTCAGAAAGAACGGTCCCAAGTCCAGCCCCTGTCCACTTGCCAGGAAGTGCTTTAGAGGCAGGCCAGGCAGAGAAAATCCCCGTAGACTGGACCGACTGGAACAGCAAAGTATTAAACAGAGCCGGCCAGTCCTACCGTCCAGCCCTCACAGCTAACGACTCCACCAAACACAGGAACCTGCTCTTCACGAAAGAACACAAATAAACCCACAGAGGACCAGACACAGCACTGTCCACTCACTGTCCACTCACTGTCCACTCTATTAGACACTCCTACTACTTGCTGGTCCACCTTGTAGATGTAAAGTCAGAGACAGTAGCTCATCTGCTGCTGCACAGTTTGTGTTCCTCTAGTTCTCATCAGTTTGGAACAAGGACGCCGACCACAGCGACACTGCTGTCCGTCGATAGTTTTGGTTGGTGACGATTCTCAGTCCAGCAGTGGACCACGGAGGGTGTTTAAAACTCCAGCAGCAGCCAGCGCTGTGTCTGATCACTCTCACCAGGCACAGCACACACTAACTAACACACCACGTCAGTGTCACTGCAGTGCTGAGAATGAACCACCTCCCTAATAGTATCTGCTCTGTGGTGGTCCTGTGGGGGTCCTTATCATTAAAGAACAGAGTAACAACTTGTAAAGCCAAGAGTAGAGGGACACACACTGGTGTCTACAGACTTTTGGACATCTATATGAGGCAAACACACAGGAAGTCATGAACACAGGAATCTTCCTGAATGTATAGTCGCGTCAGCCACAGGGCGAAAACAGACGAGTGGAACAAGAACGGACGAGTAGGGACAAGACGTCTGTCGAGACATGAGGAGAAGTTATGGAGATGAAAAGAAGGCTGTCTCCATTAGTCCTCCACAAACAGTCTCAAACTGCGGTGACCCTCAGCCTCAGTGGAAACAGATGTTATTGAGACAGAAGACAAAAGGAGCAGATGAATGCTGGCATGGAAGACACCACCATCTGGTGGAGGTTCAGTGGTACTGCAGCTGAGAGAGTGAAGCTTCTGTTTGGGGGTTATTGTTTAAAGCAGACCGCTCAGAAAGTGATCAGGAAGTCACAGCTCAGGAAGTGACAGTTCTTGGTATTAGCAGAGCTTCACAAGCGAAAGCAGCAGTACAGCCAAAACCAGAACTGTAGCCCGTGTGACTCGAGGTCAGTTTATCTACTGCGGTGGTGATGAGGAGAGCTGGGAGTCGCAATGTCTTCTAGATAAATTTAGCAATTATATTTACAACTCAAACTGATTGATCACACAGGTGTTAATGGTGGGGGGGGGGGGGGGGGGGGCTGGGGGTAGTGTCTCAGGGTGCTCTCAAGTCTGTCACATTAAGTCAAGAGACTTTTTGGTGAAACAGAACAAAGAGTGCAAATAAGTGTGCAACAAAAAATTAAACAGACAGTAAACAGGCAGCACTGACAGCACTCGTTACTCAACATGAGGTAGTGGAGTACCATGCAGAGATATTGAACATGCTGTTACTGAGGTAGTACTGGGTAGAGGTAGTACTAGAGGCAGTACTGGGTAGAGGTAGTACTGGGTAGAGGTAGTACTAGAGGCAGTACTGGGTAGAGGTAGTACTGGGTAGAGGTAGTACTAGAGGCAGTACTGGGTAGAGGTAGTACTAGAGGCAGTACTGGGTAGAGGTAGTACTGGGTAGAGGTAGTACTAGAGGCAGTACTGGGTAGAGGTAGTACTGTGTGTAGAGTGTGTGTGAGAGTGTAGAGTATGAGTGTGTAGAGTATGTGAATGTGTGTATGAGAGTGTAGAGTGTGTGTGTGTATGAGAGAGTGTAGAGTATGAGTGTGTGAGAGTGTGTAGAGTATGTGTGTTTGAGAGAGTGTATGAGAGTGTAGAGTATGAGTGCGTGTAGAGTATGAGGTGTGAGTGTGTGTATGAGAGAGTGTAGAGTATGAGTGTGTGAGAGTGTAGAGTATGTGTGTATGAGAGAGTGTAGAGTATGTGTGTATGAGAGTAGTGTGTGTATGAGAGAGTGTAGAGTATGTGTGTAGAGTGTGTGTGTATGAGTGTAGAGTGTGTGTATGAGTGTAGAGTATGTGAGAGTGTGTGTATGAGAGAGTGTAGAGTATGTGTGTAGAGTGAGTGTGTATGAGTGTAGAGTATGTGTGTATGAGAGTGTAGAGTATGTGAGTGTGTGTATGAGAGTAGTGTGTGTATGAGAGAGTGTAGAGTGTGAGAGTGTGTGTATGAGAGAGTGGAGTGTATGAGTGTGTGGAGTGTGTGTGAGAGAGTGTAGAGTATGAGTGTGTGGTGTATGAGAGTGTAGAGTATGTGTGTAGAGTATGTGTGAATGAGAGAGTGGAGTGTGTGAGAGTGTATGAGAGAGTGTAGAGTATGTGTGTAGAGTGTGTGTGTATGAGTGTGTGTGTGTAGAGTGTGTGTGTAGAGTGTCGGATGTGGGTAGAGGTATGTGTGAGGGGTGTGTGGCGTGGTGTGTGTTTGAGTGTAGAGTATGTGGTGTATGAGTTGTAGAGTTATGTGAGAGTGTTGTGTATGAGAGAGTGTAGAGTATGTGTGTAGAGTATGTGAGAGGTGTGTGTAGGAGAGAGTGTAGAGTGATGTCGTGTGTAGAGTATGTGAGAGTGTAGAGTATGTGTGTAGGTGTGTGTATGAGAGCGTGTAGAGTATGTGTGTAGAGTGTTGTGTATGAGGCAGTATGTGTGTGTTGAGAGAGTGTAGAGTATGAGTGTAGAGTATGTGAGAGTGTGTGTATGAGAGAGTGTAGAGTATGAGTGTGTAGAGTATGTGAGAGTGTAGAGTATGTGTGTAGAGTGTGTGTATGAGAGAGTGTAGAGTATGTGTGTAGAGTGTGTGTGTATGAGAGTAGTGTGTGTATGAGAGAGTGTAGAGTATGTGAGAGTGTGTGTATGAGAGTGTAGAGTATGTGTGTGTATGAGAGAGTGTAGAGTATGAGTGTGTGGAGTGTGTGTGTGTGTAGAGTATGTGTGTATGAGAGTGTAGAATATGTGAGTGTGTGTATGAGAGTTGTTGTTGTGTATGAGAGAGTGTAGAGTTGAGTGTGTAGAGTGTGTATGTGTGTGAGAGAGTGTAGAAGTATGTGAGTAGAAGTGAGTGGGTCATGAGTGTAGAGTATGTGTGTATGAGAGTGTAGAATATGTGAGTGTGTGTATGAGAGTAGTGTGTATGAGAGAGTGTAAGTAGAAGTATGTGTGAGTGTGTGTATGAGAGTGTGTGTATGAGAGTAGTGTGTGTATGAGAGAGTGTAGAGTATGAGTGTAGAGTATGTGAGAGTGTGTGTATGAGAGAGATACTTGGTTGAGTGTTTTAGGGGGGGGGGGGAAAGGTATGAGTGTGGAGAGTATGAGAGAGTGTAGAGTAATGTGTGATAGTGTGTGTGTGTATGAGAGTAGTGTGTGTATGTAGAGTGTAGAGTATGTGCGAAGTGTGTGTAGTGAGAGTGTAGAGTTTGTGTGTGTATGAGGAGAGTGTTAAGTATGGAGTGTGTGGAGTGTGTGTGTGTGTAGAGTATGTGTGTATGAGAGTGTAGAATATGTGAGTGTGTGTATGAGAGTAGTGTGTGTATGAGAGAGTGTAGAGTATGAGTGTGTAGAGTGTGTGTGTGAGAGAGTGTAGAGTATGTGTGTAGAGTGAGTGTGTATGAGTGTAGAGTATGTGTGTATGAGAGTGTAGAATATGTGAGTGTGTGTATGAGAGTAGTGTGTATGAGAGAGTGTAGAGTATGTGAGAGTGTGTGTATGAGAGTGTAGAGTATGTGTGTGTATGAGAGAGTGGAGTGTATGAGTGTGTGAGAGTGTTAGAGTATATGTGTGTGTTGGTGTTGAGAGTGTAGAGTATGTGTTTGTGTAGTAGTATGTGTGAATGAGAGATTGGAGTGTGTGAGAGGTCATGGAGAGTGTGGTAGAGTTGTGTGGGTATGAGTTGCGTTGTGTGTTGTAGTGTAGTGTGTTAGAGTGGTGTGTTAGAGTGTGTGTCTATGAGTACTTACACTGTGATCAGTGCACAAGTGTCAAAGATGGTCAGCAGGTACAAATTTGGTTAATTAACTACGTCATTAATCTGATCACAAAATCTACCTTCACACTACAAACATCAGCAACTCGGATCACTCAGCTGAGATTAGACTGGACGTTAGAGACCTGTGATGAGACAGTCAGGTGTTTGTACATACGGTCTCCTCACCGGCAGCAAGAGGATGTTTATAGACTCACTGCTGAAACTAAACCAGACACGTTCTCAGCCCCAACATCTGAGTCCTTCAACTGACCACTGATTTGAGTCACTTCAGCCTCTTAGTGATTCAAATCAGTGCAACTACAGCAGCCACCACACATACTCTAGTTTAACAGGGATGATGTTCAGCCAATAAACCAACCAGCCATCAGGAGCAACCAAGTCTTCAAAACAAGGTTTAGCCAACTAGCAGGTACAGAGCAAACAGGGATCCACAATAATTACACCAACACACCCATAAATTCACACTCCATTTATTTCAGCAAGTCAGTCTCAGGACATCAAACATCTTCCTTCACCATGATCGGTCCAAGAGTCACTCGTCCATCCAGGTGTAGGCCTGTGCAAGACAGAAGCTGAGTTTAGACCATATCAGCTGGTAAACCTAGTCCTGGTACAGGAACGCTTCAAGGAACTACAGAGTTAGATCAGAGCTTATAAAGTTGATACGTCCACAGGACTGCACAGTTAGCTCTCATACCTGAGGACAAGTCTCGTCCCTTCCTGAGGCTGCACCTGCTGTCACAGCAGCCACACACCCGGTTATCACCATAAGCTGCAGTCCACCTGGAAAAACAAGAAGTAGCATCAGTCCAGGTCGGACTAAAGCTACACCAACTCAGTGTTACCCAGCTACATACCCATTTCCAGAGAAGGAGCTAAGCCTTGTGCTCAGCATCATCAGGAGAAGTGCAGCGTTAGCCTTCTATAAGCAGGTGATGTAGACCTGTAGGACACATGGACTCACTGAGAAGTAGTTCTAACACCCATGCTCGTTACTCCTGCTCAGCAGTGGTTCCTCCAAGACTGCTAGCTTCTTGCTGAAACCTGAAGGCTCAAGTGAAACTGTAGCTTGTCTGCCTGAGTTTGAGGCAGGAAGTGAGACGTGGAGCCTGAAGCTTTCGCATCAAGCAACACCTGCAAGAACAGGTTTTATGATGGTGATCAAATCAGTGAGGGGTGCAACTGATGAATCTGAGGGCCACAGGAAGCTATCTACACATAAGTTGTCAATGAAGGCATATCTGGGGGACTGAGTTTACTCAGGCACTGCAGTGGCCACCTCAGCTGTCAGGCGGCACACGAAGGGGAACATGGTTGAAAACTGCATGACAGAGCCTCAATGTTGATGAAGTCACCAAAGTAGTAATGGTTGGATCGGTCTTTCAAAGAGCCAGTCATCTGGGAAGAGAAGATCATTAGGAAGGGCAAAAGTCACTACAGACCCAGATCCTGGAGTTCAGCCATAAATACTAAAGCCCTCTTGAGCCTCAGGGTGAAGACCAGACGTTCCTCTCTCCTACTTCAGTGAGATTTGGAATCCAAGCAGGCAGCAAAGCATCACTGTACATTGTGGAGCCATGGATTTTGAGAAGGTTAGAAAGTTAGACACAATCTGATACCTTCAGACCAATTCAGAACAGCTTACTGGATACGGGGACCGTACCTTGGGGTAGTGACACTCAAGAGCAATGAAAGACACCTGATTAGTTCTTTAAAAATGGGAAACACCACTGGACCAACACTAGCTGGTGCATTATGCAGGGTGAAGCATAGACCAGTTCCTCCTATCAGTCAGCTGGATAGAGGAGTGTGTATCATAGTCAGGAGTTCAATCAGTTAAAGTTAGCGTTCAGTAGCTCGCACATTACCCTTAAGGCTCCGTTGATCCCTGCAGTTCTGATTTTCAGTATAAGTACCTGGCTGAGCACCAAAGGTCTTCCCCCTTACAGCTCAGCCCCCCCACACGAGTGATTGATAAGGATCGATTAGCTCACAGTTCCAAACATGGTCTTTCTTCACTTTCACATAGATTGGAGCTTTCACTACAGGCTACTGCTACACCCTGCACTGGGGACGGGCTGGCGCGTCTCAAAAAACTGCACAGCTGGTGGTCTGTCGGCTGTTGGTGCTTGTGGGATGTGCGCAGGTTAGCTTCTTCACTGGTCCTGCAAACTGGATGGGGATCGCTGGAACACTCAAGGGAGTCTTAGAAGCCAGAGAGCTTAGTGCAGGATCCTGAGGCAGAGGTCCCCCAGGGGCTGGTACAGGTCTTCCAGGGGCTGGCAGAGATCCTCCAGGAGCCGGTACAGGTCTTCCAGGGGCTGGCAGAGGTCCTCCAGGGGCTGGCAGATGTCTTCCAGGGGCTGGCAGAGGTCCCCCTGGGGCTGGTACAGGTCTTCCAGGGGCTCTCAGCCACTGTGCTTTTGAGAAACCAAAAGCAACTAGCAGTACTGCTACAATCCCAAATTGACTCAGTCCCATTGTAAAGATCCCAGACATGTGGGGTTGAGCTCAGCACTGGCTTTTTATACTATTTCTGGGGCTGGTAGCTCCTCCCCTTCAAATTAGCTTGATGTTTCTCTGAACCTGTGAGGACACTCATTGCCTGCCTCACAGGTGAGATCAACAATACTTCCGGAACAACTTAATTGGCCAGTCTCATGAGCAGCCAGGCAACTGATGGGAATACAAGCACACGTGGGAGTGCGTGGCAGCCTGTAATCGCTAAAGAGATTTATGAGCCCCAGTAAAGTGCACATGTACAATACCAGCCAAAATTATTCTGTAAACCAGTTAAATATTTTATTTATTATATAAAAAATCTAATGGTTGCACACTCGTTCTCATCCCCAAGTTAATTATCTTATTTAACTCTACTAGATCATTCAGCCTCATCATATCATTATCATTAGCTAGAGCATGATATCACCCTGAAATGGTTGGTCTTAAATTTTCTGTAGGACCGACTCCATTGAAACCATGTGATATAATCAGCGTAGCCTACATGTAGAGGACGTTTTGTCCTGTCTATCATGTTTTTATCATAAACAAATAATGTTAAATATTAATAGTGTTGAACATGTACACTGTTTATGAATGGAATCCCTTCCATTTCAGGTCATCAGTCGTTTAATGTGTTCATTTCAGTGAATTATGTCTGAAAAGTACGATCCTACCTAAACTCAACAGAGTTCAAAACAAACCATTCTTTAACTCTCCCAAACAAGTAAAAACTCCATAGAGTTTAATTCATTCCTTTATCCTAACGTACACAGACAAGGCCATGCGGTGACCCCGAATAGCGGAATAAAGCAGAAGATAATGGATGGATGGATGGATGGATGGATGGAGGCACACAGATAATATCTAAAGACACTGAGAGCCTGGATCAAATATTAAACAGAAGCAGTGAGGTCTTATATGATCAATCGTTTGTGAAATCACCAGCTACACAAACACACAGGTCAACACAATAACAGGCCAACTTCGATTTCCAGTGTCGTAGTCACATCACAGGACTTCACATTTTCATCTATGACGTTGATAGTGGCCGTCTCTGTCTCTCCAGAACTGGTTCTAGTCCAGGGGTGTGTTTAGGGTCTGGGTCCTGGACTGTATCTGATTTACCCTCAAAATATGGATCTTAACAGTTTCTGGATTTGCAGTAAGCATGACGAGTGGGCGTTAAGATGTTTAACACTTCGTGGTCTGCCGTTGTTTACGGCCATCATTTCGTAAAGAAAGGTCCTCAGACTTGGTGTCGGGTCTGCTGGCGTACTTTGAGCGTGACAGTCAGGAGACTGTGGATCGTTTAAGTTTCCTCGCCCAAACTCCATCCATATGGCCATTCACAACTGATCACTTAACATTTTGATCCCTACCTTTGAACAGCTGAGATTTTCAGGGTTGCCATTTGACATGGATCCTTAAGCCATGACTCCCATTGTGGCAGAATGTGCTCAGAACGTTCATCTCAAGCTTCATCTCCACCCAACTCTAAGAAAGTTTGATAACTATTGTGGAGCCACAAACCCCCAACTACTACATTCAACTCCTGTCCTTGTCAAGGACTCATTGTAGACAACCTTTGCATGAAGTTAAACTCTGCTCAACTTTCCATGTCACAGAAGCTCCTTAACTCTGAGAAGAAATAAACTGTGGGTTCCTTGCCTGCTGGTGTGAACAGTTTTAAGGTCTCCTGCGTTGAGCAAGAGAGTTCTCACTGAAGCTCTGGTCAAAACAGGTAGGTTGAGTCTTTGAACAGGGAGTTTTACTTGGGCTTCTTAGCCAAAATAATTAAATACCCATATATTGTCATCATTTTACCCTTGCACTGAAGGAATTGTGTGAAATATAGACTTCATTTACACCAGAACCATGGAAACCCTAGTTCCTATAAACTGGGCCATTAAGGCCAAAAACCCTCCTTGCCCAATTTGAGAGCCTAAGCAATAGATCTCTTAACTAACTGTACTATTCTACAGTAAGGGCCAATTTCCCCTGAACCAAATTAGACCCAAGAAACCCACTGGCCACAAGACCTCTTCCAACCTAGGAAGAGGTTTGACCAATTAGTAGGCAGACTTAAGTAGGCTTAATATCCAAGACAGCCATTTGAATCATAGTTGTTACACACAGAAGATAATTAGTCCAACACAAAGAAATGCATTCACTCTGTTTATTTCAGAAAGTCAGTCTGAGACATCAGGCATCTTTAACCATGATTGGACCAAGCGTTACTCTTCCTTCCAGGTGTAGACCTGTGAAAGAGAGAACCTGAGTTTAGACAGTGAAGGTCAAAAGCATCTCAGAGGAAGCAAGATAAGAAGTCTTCTGCCAGAGAAGTCTCAAATATCAATTTTAATATTGGTCTGTTTGCTACCGTACCTTTACCTGAGGACAAGTCCCGTCCCTTCCTGAGGCTGCACCTGCTGTCACAACAGCCACACACCCGGTGATCACCATAAGCTGCAGTCCACCTGGAAAAACACGAAGTCATCAAGATCTAGGTCCAACTAAAGCTACACCAACTCCAGTGTAACAGCAACATACCCATTTCCAGAGAAGGAGCAAGCCTTGTGCTCAGCATCAACAGGAGAAGCTGCAGCGTTAGCCTTCAATAAGCAGGTGATGTAGACCTGTAGACACAAGACTCACTGAGAAGTAGTTCTAACACCCATGCTCGTTACTCCTGCTCAGCAGTGGATACCTACCAGACTGCTAGCTTCTTGCTGAAACCTGAAGGCCTCAAGCTGAAACTGTAGCTTGTCTGCCTGAGTTTGAGGCAGGAAGTGAGACGTGGAGCCTGTAAGCTTAGCATCAAGTAAACACCTGGAAGAACAGGTTTTATGATGGTGATCAAATCCAGTGAGGGGTCAACTGATGAATCTGAGGGCCACAAGGAAGCTACCTACCCATAGTTGTCAATGAAGGCATATCTGGGGACTGAGTTTACATCAGGAACTGCAGTGGCCACACAGCTGTCCAGGTGGACACGAAGGGGAACATGGTTGAACTGCATTACAGACGCCTCAATGTTGATGAAGTCACCAAAGAAGTACTGGTTGGACGGTCTTTCAAAGAGCCAGTCATCTGGAAGAGAAGACTCATTAGAAGGTCAAGCTCACATACAGAACCCAGATCCTGGAGTTCAGCCATAATACTAACCCATCATGAGCCTCAGGGTGAAGACCAGACGTTCCTCTCCTACTTCAGTAGATGCATATGGAATCCAAGCAGGCAGCAAAGCATCACTGCTCACATTGTGGAGCCTGGATTTGAGAAGGTTAGAGTTAGACCACAATCCTGAACCCTTCAGACAATTCAGAACAGCTACTGGATACTGGGACCATACCTTGGGTAGTGACACTCAAGAGCAATGAAAGCACCAGAAGTTCTTACAATGGGAACACCACTGGACAACACAGCTGGTGCATATGCAAGGGTGAAGCCATAGACCAGTTCCTCCTCAGTCAGCTGGAAAGAGGAGTTGTATCATCAGTCAGGAGTTCAATCAGTAAAGTTCAGCGTTCAGTAGCTGCACACTTACCCTTAAGGCTCCGTTGCATCCCTGCAGTTCTGATTCCAGTATAAGAACCTGAGCAGCACGGTCTTCCCCCTTAACAGCACAGCCCCCCAACGAGAGACTTGAAGGATCGATTAGCTCACCAGTTCCAAACAGGTCTTTCTTCACTTCCACATAGATGGAGCTTTCACTACAGGCTACAGCTACACCCTGCACTGGGACGGGCTGGCGCAGCTCAAACTGCACTGCTGGTGGTCTTGTAGGCTGTGGTGCTTGTGGATAGCGCCAGGTTAGCTTCTTCACTGGTCCCTGCAAAACTTGATGGGACTGAACACTCAAGGGGTCTAGAAGCAGAGAGCTTAGTGCAGGATCCTGAGGCAGAGGTCCCACTGGGGCTGGCACAGGTCTTCCAGGGGCTGGTAGAGGTCCTCCAGGGGCTGGTACAGGTCCTCCAGGGGCTGGTACAGGTCCTCCAGGGGCTGGTACAGGTCTTCCAGGGGCTGGTACAGGTCCTCCAGGGGCTGGTACAGGTCCTCCAGGGGCTGGTACAGGTCTTCCAGGGGCTGGTACAGGTCCTCCAGGGGCTGGTACAGGTCTTCCAGGGGCTGGTACAGGTCCTCCAGGGGCTGGTACAGGTCCTCCAGGGGCTGGTACAGGTCCTCCAGGGGCTGGTACAGGTCCTCCAGGGGCTGGCCTATTAGGTTCCCAAGGATGTCCTCCAGCAGCTGCTGGCCTCACTGCATTTGCTAACTGTGGTGGTTGTAGTCTGGACAAATCTGCAGTCTTTGGTAACCCTTGCCATTGTGCTGCTGAGAGACCCAGCACAACAACCAGCAGTGCTACAGTCCTACCCTGCTTCCACCCCATTCTCAACTCACCTTGAAGGTCCCAGACACACTGCTGTAAGTTCAGCACTTGATTTTTATGCTGTTTTTAAGGCTGGTAGCTCCACCCCTTCTAATTAGCAATGAGTTCACTCACTGCACGCCTCACAGGTGACATCAAGCAGTACTTTGTTCCTCAAGACTTTAATTGGTCCATCTCAGGAGCAGGACAGACAACTGACGGGAATAGGAACGCAGGTGGGAGTCCTTAACGGAGGTGTGGCAGATTGTGACAGTTAAAGGAACATATAGGTCCCACTGAAGTGTACATGTCCAACACCATCCACATATACAAACACCTCGTTTATCTCTAAGATATGATTCAGACTTTGCAGCTTTAGGTAGAGCATGACGTCCCTTAAGAGATAGATCAGACTCTACTGTCTCTTTCAAATAATCAGACTTTCAGTGTGTTGTTTTCAGTGAAGCAGGTTTACAAAGCATTGCACCAAACTCAGTCTAAATAAATAAATAATAAATAAATAATCATTAAAATAATCTAATACTACACAGAGAGTATTAAAACACTTTGAGATCCAGGATAAAAATATTTACTCAGAAACAATAGAATCATTTATATATGAAATATATCAGAAACTGAGGATCACTGTAGCATCTTCATCTCAGTGTGCACACCTGCAACAGTCTCTCCAGAACTGGTCCCAGATCAGGGCTGTGTTCAGGCTCTGGCTACTGGGCTGCAGCCACACATCTCATATAATATACACCCTCTGAATCTTTCTGTAGTGAGTGTCTCTGCCTGTCCCACGAGACGTCCCTGGTGTTCATCTCAGAGTCTGGTCAGTAGCTTAAATGACACTGATGCACCATGTATCACCTGTACACAGGTAACTTCAAAGTCCGGAGCTTAAAATACAGGAGACGTATAAAAAAAATACGAGTAGACGTAAAGATGTTCAACATCTAGAAGGTCTGCTCTTGATTAGGACCATCGTTTTGTAAAGAAATGTCCTCAGACTATGGACGTTCTCAGTGTCTTCATAAAGGGGTCTATTGTCAAGTTTCAGTACGTACTGATCTAGAGCGTGAGCAGGTAAACATCAATCCATATGTTTTTAATTCCGTCCCTACTTCTTTACTGTGAAGGGCCAAAGCAGTGGAGACTGATGAGTGAGGGGACGATCAGTCCTGTCTTCTGGCAGATCTGCTGATTTTGTTGGATCTACTGTATTTCCTACATTTTCCGTATCCAGCTCTTTCATGGCCATGCTCCTTCTCTGGTGTAGCTTCTAATGCCTGTTTAGAACGTTTGTGAAGATCCTTAATGAAGGCACCAGTTTGGTGATAAAGACCTCCACTTGTCTTCTTTCGTTAACTCAGTGGCTTCGTTTGCTCTCGCCTGAAGTCTCGTGAGTTCCTGATAAACCTCTTGATCTTGGTGACGGCTCCCGCTACTCTGGACCAGTCTGAAGATTTGTGGTTCATTGATTTCAGTTCTTTTGTCTTGATTGCGTGAACATGGGTTTTTAGAAGCTTCTACTTTTCCCACCATCTCCTCTTCAACTGGAAGATTCCGCTGCCAAAGACATTCTGAATGTTATTCTGTTCTCTCCAGGTTTCAGTACTGCCCCTTGATTAAACACTCTGACTAAACACTCTGCTTAAACACTCTGTCTAAACACTCTGACTAAACACCGATTAAACACTCTCACTAAACACTCTGACTAAACACTCTGGCTAAACACTCTCACTAAACACTCTCGCTAAACACTCAGACTAAACACTCTCACTAAACACTGACTAAACACTCAGACTAAACACTCTCATTAAACACTCTGATTAAACACTGACTAAACACTGATTAAACACTCTTACTAAAGACTCTGATTAAACACTCTCACTAAACACTCTGATTAAACACTGATTAAACACTCTGACTAAACACTCTGACTAAACTCTCTCACTAAACACTCTGATTAAACACTCTGACTAAACACTCTCGCTAAACACTCTGACTAAACACTCTGACTAAACACTCTGACTAAACACTCACTAAACACTCTCACTAAACACTGACTAAACACTCTGACTAAACACTCTGATTAAACACTCTGGCTAAACACTCTGATTAAACACTCTGATTAAACACTCACTAAACACTCCCATTAAACACTCTCATTAAACACTCTCGCTAAACACTCTGACTAAACACTCTCATTAAACACTCTCACCAAACACTCTGATTAAACACTCTGATTAAACACTCTCACTAAACACTCTGACTAAACACTCTCATTAAACACTCTGATTTAACACTCTGACTAAACACTCTGATTAAACACTCTCACTAAACACTGATTAAACACTCTCACTAAGCACTCTGGCTAAACACTCTGACTAAACACTGATTAAACACTCGCACTAAACATTCTGACTAAACACTCTCACTAAACACTCTCACTAAACACTGACTAAACACTCTGACTAAACACTCTGACTAAACACTCTCATTAAACACTCTGATTAAACACTGACTAAACACTCTGATTAAACACTCTCACTAAACATTCCGATTAAACACTCTCACTAAACACTCTCACTAAACACTCTCACTAAACACTCTGACTAAACACTCTCATTAAACACTGATTTAACACTTTGACTAAACACTCTGATTAAACACTCTGACTAAACACTCTGACTAAACACTCTGACTAAACACTCTCACTAAACACTAACTAAACACTCTGACTGAACACTCTGACTAAACACTCTGACTAAACACTTTGACTGAACACTGATTTAACACTCAGATTTAACACTCTGACTAAACACTCTGACTAAACACTGATTAAACACTCACACTAAACACTCTGACTAAACACTCTGACTAAACACTCACACTAAACACTCTGACTAAACACTCTGACTAAACACTCTGACTAAACACTGATTAAACACTCTGATTAAACACTCTCACTAAACACTCAGACTAAACACTCTCACTAAACACTAACTAAACACTCTGACTGAACACTCTGACTAAACACTCTGACTAAACACTTTGACTGAACACTCTGATTTAACACTGATTTAAAACTCTGACTAAACACTCTGACTAAACACTGATTAAACACTCTCACTAAACACTCTGACTAACACTCTGACTAAACACTGATTAAACACTCTGACTAAACACTCTGACTAAACACTGATTAAACACTCACACTAAACACTCTGCTTAAACACTCTGTCTAAACACTCTGACTAAACACTGATTAAACACTCTGATTAAACACTCTCATTAAACACTCTGACTAAACACTCTCACTAAACACTCTCGCTAAACACTCAGACTAAACACTCTCACTAAACACTCTCACTAAACACTGACTAAACACTCAGACTAAACACTCTCACTAAACACTCTCACTAAACTCTGACTAAACACTCTCATTAAACACTCTGATTAAACACTGACTAAACACTGATTAAACACTCTTACTAAACACTCTGATTAAACACTCTCACTAAACACTCTGATTAAACACTGATTAAACACTCTGACTAAACACTCTGACTAAACTCTCTCACTAAACACTCTGATTAAACACTCTGATTAAACACTCTCACTAAACACTCTGACTAAACACTCTCATTAAACACTCTGATTTAACACTCTGACTAAACACTCTGATTAAACACTCTCACTAAACACTCTCACTAAACACTCTCACTAAACACTCTCACTAAACACTCTGACTAAACACTGATTAAACACTCTCACTAAACACTCTGACTTAACAATCTCACTAAACATTCTGACTAAACACTCTCACTAAACACTCTCATTAAACACTATCATTAAACACTCTCGCTAAACACTCTGACTAAACACTCTGACTAAACACTCACTAAACACTGACTAAACACTCTGACTAAACACTCTGACTAAACCTTCTGACTAAACACTCTCATTAAACACTCTGACTAAACACTCTGATTAAACACTGATTAAACACTCTCACTAAACACTGATTAAACACTGACTAAACACTGATTAAACACTCTGACTAAACACTCTGATTAAACATTCTCACTAAACACTCTGACTAAACACTCTGATTAAACACTCTGACTAAACACTCTGACTAAACACTGATTAAACACTCTCACTAAACACTCTGATTAAACACTCTCACTAAACACTCTGACTAAACACTCTCACTAAACACTCTGATTAAACACTCTCACTAAACACTCTCACTAAACACTCTGATTAAACACTCTGGATGAGAGTATCTCAGACAGTTAGAGTTGTACAGCTGAACTGCACTCAGACCTTCTGAGGTGTAGATGTCTGGGTCAGGTTTGGAGCTTAGGACTTTTGAAAGATCACTGTGGGTCAGTGTGAGTAATACTCGTGCAGGTTTTCACAGTTGGGATCTCGTTTGATGATACTGCTGTTGTGGACAGAGGTCGTGGGATAGTGGTTAGTTTGGCTGGTGCTACTCTCACCGTCCCCGTAATGAATGAGTGGCTGATCCGTCCTGCTTTGTTTGTTGTGCAGGGATGCAAACCATAAGGTTTATTTGTGTAGAGTTTTTTTACAACAATGCTGTTACAAAGTAGCTTTACAGGAGCATATCTCCCCCAGTGAGCAAGAACACCTCCCTCAGACTGGAGGAAGAACCCTTGGGAGGAACCAGACTCACAAGAGGAGACCCGTCCTCCTCTGATCAAACAGTATTTACAGTTTATTAAGATACATTCAGAATAGAACTGAGAGAATCTCTCTTTGACGACTGGATGATAAAATATTTAGAAACTGCACAGATAGAGGCAGTCTCTGACTGAGGCAGTCTCTGAGTGAGGCAGTCTCTGACTCAGTCTTTATGAAAGTGAGAGTGAGCTGAAACAGTCCCATCATATCTCAAAGCTGCTACATCTGGATGATACAGTCATGCCGTCAAGAGTGTAGCAGACGGAACGAATGAAGAGGAGAGCTGGTTGGTGCCAGGTGAGGAGGACGCTCTGGTGGTCAATCCTCCAGCAGTGTTGGGCAGAACAGGTGGGCGGTCAGTATCTCAGAGAGAGTAAAGAGTTAGTTCTTGGATTAGTATAGTGTAGCTGGTGACTCTAACTATAACAGCATAGGCTAAAAGGAGAGAACCAGGAGGCAACTTAGACATGAGACCACCCTGAGACACTGGGGTCCCCCCACTCCATCATTAATGAGCCTGTGTGATCTGGTGAAATGGTGGAACAACAGCAGCAGCATCTCAGTTTACCATAAACCTCTGTGTCCATGAACCCATGGATCTCCTCCCCTTATATAAAGTAGTAGATTAATCACCAGAAGCTAAACTAAACCAGTCTGTGTTCAGTCTAGACTTAAAGGTTGAGACCGTGGCTGTGTCTCAAATCCTACTGAGCTCCTACATAGGCAGCACTTTACATCATAGTATGTACTCCCGACATGTAGACTGTCCCAATTCTTACATACCTTAAACATGCTGCTACTGAGGAACCTTATTTAGACCTGATTTTAAGAAGTATTGAACGCTTCCTCAGCCGCTAAAACAATCCCATGATGCAGTGCAGGCTGATCTAGGAGCAGTGAAGTGGTTTTAAAATGTGAGTTATTTTGATTCTCTGGAGTTTTAATGTGTTTCTGGTCATATAATCACACAAAACAGTTTTTAATTATCAACTCTGTAACGAGTCCTTCACCATTTACACTTTATACTCCAGACATTAGCATTTATGCTAGCGGATTTTTAAACCTCAGGCTATTGTTTTGGATGCCAGCCTGTAGCTTAGCAACCAGCTAAACCACCGGTGGCGTGCTGCAGTGGACGGGAACAAGCCGTGACTTACACACTCACTACCTAGACAGCCTACTTACACACTCACTACCTAGACAGCCTACTTAAACACTCACTACCTAGACAGCCTACTTACACACTCACTACCTAGACAGCCTACTTACACACTCACTACCTAGACAGCCTACTTACACACTCACTAGGGTTTGAGACAGACCCCATGTCAGAGTCCTGAACGTTAACTGGGAGATTATTCCACATTCCAGATTATCTCCATTGAGGTCCTCTAAATTTTGGGAACCAGTAGGAAACCAGCATCCTGGTGGTTCATAGGAAATTAGATCTTGCAGGTACTCCGGTGCGAGAGCGTGCAGGACGTTCTACATCAATAAAAGAATTTAATAGTGGATACAGAATTTAACTGGACTGATGTGATGGGATGTTCTGGGTTTAGTCAGTGTTCTAACTGCAGCTTATTCAGGTTCCTGCTGGAGAATCTCAACAACAGTGTGGCACAGCAGTCTAGCCTTGAGGTTATGAAAGGTATGTACCATCTTTTCAGTGAACATGCACCAGATCCACTCAAACTAGCTTATGAAGAGCTCCTAGCACAACCTCACCAAAGCCAGATAGGAGAGCTTCTTGGAATTCTCAGGGCTGCCAGGTAAAGGCAGACCCTTAAGCCAGGACTCTTCTAGCACTTTTCTTCTAGCAAGAGGTGGTTACAGTTGATAATTAGTTAAATTAATGATTTTTTCAGACGCTAGCCCTTCTTTAACCTCCTGATAGAGATTATGGGTTTTAGTGTTGCTTGATAAACATTAGCCTGAGCATTCCATGTTCCAGGTGTTAGGGTCATACTGCCCAACCGGATTGAGCACAGCAGGCCTAGTCTGATCATCTATACAGGGTTTGGCTTTAAAGCAAGAGTCACATTACAGATTGCATGAAACTGTAGACTTCCTCCAGGAGGCAGGATCACATATCGATCATGATTGATGGATTTATGAAACAGTCTTCAGAACCAAGTGTTGAGCAAGAACCTTTGCAACCCTAGCATCGGATCAGGGCACCAATTTGAACAAAGTTAACACTCCTGATGTGGCAGCTACTGAGTGTGCAGTATTCCTGCTTAGTTTACTTAAATGTTCAAGCATCAGACCTTAACGACAAAAGCAAACACACCACCTATACAACTTTATAAGAGGCCAGTTGCCCCAGACGAAGCAAGACCACTCCAACTCATACAGGTTTAGTGAAGTAGTGGGCACATTTAAAACCAGGTAGGCTCAGTGAGCCAAACAATAACTCCACTATCTACTCAACCAGTCCAATACACAAAGAAACGCATTTACATTGTTTATTTCAGAAAGTCAGTCTGAGACATCAGGCATCTTCCTTAACCATGATTGGACCAAGCGTTACTCTTCCTTCCAGGTGTAGACCTGTGAAAGAGAGAACCTGAGTTTAGACAGTGAAGTTCAAAAGCATCTCAGAGGAAGTGGAGATGGCAGTCTTGTTCCAGAGAAGCAACTAGTACTAATTAATATTGGTCTGTTTGCTACCGTACCTTTACCTGAGGACAAGTCTCGTCCCTTCCTGAGGCTGCACCTGCTGTCACAGCAGCCACACACCCGGTTATCACCATAAGCTGCAGTCCACCTGGAAAAACACGAAGTCATCAAGATCCAGGTCTGACTAAAGCTACACCAACTCCAGTGTAACAGCAACATACCCATTTCCAGAGAAGGAGCAAGCCTTGTGCTCAGCATCAACAGGAGAAGCTGCAGCGTTAGCCTTCAATAAGCAGGTGATGTAGACCTGTAGACACAAGACTCACTGAGAAGTAGTTCTAACACCCATGCTCGTTACTCCTGCTCAGCAGTGGATACCTACCAGACTGCTAGCTTCTTGCTGAAACCTGAAGGCCTCAAGCTGAAACTGTAGCTTGTCTGCCTGAGTTTGAGGCAGGAAGTGAGATGTGGAGCCTGTAAGCTTAGCATCAAGTAAACACCTGGAAGAACAGGTTTTATGATGGTGAGCAAATCCAGTGAGGGGTCAGCTGATGAATCTGAGGGCCACAAGGAAGCTACCTACCCATAGTTGTCAATGAAGGCATATCTGGGGACTGAGTTTACATCAGGAACTGCAGTGGCCACACAGCTGTCCAGGTGGACACGAAGGGGAACATGGTTGAACTGCATTACAGACGCCTCAATGTTGATGAAGTCACCAAAGAAGTACTGGTTGGACGGTCTTTCAAAGAGCCAGTCATCTGGAAGAGAAGACTCATTAGAAGGTCAAGCTCACATACAGAACCCAGATCCTGGAGTTCAGCCATAATACTAACCCATCATGAGCCTCAGGGTGAAGACCAGACGTTCCTCTCCTACTTCAGTAGATGCATATGGAATCCAAGCAGGCAGCAAAGCATCACTGCTCACATTGTGGAGCCTGGATTTGAGAAGGTTAGAGTTAGACCACAATCCTGAACCCTTCAGACAATTCAGAACAGCTACTGGATACTGGGACCGTACCTTGGGTAGTGACACTCAAGACCAATGAAAGCACCAGAAGTTCTTACAATGGGAACACCACTGGACAACACAGCTGGTGCATATGCAAGGGTGAAGCCATAGACCAGTTCCTCCTCAGTCAGCTGGAAAGAGGAGTTGTATCATCAGTCAGGAGTTCAATCAGTAAAGTTCAGCGTTCAGTAGCTGCACACTTACCCTTAAGGCTCCGTTGCATCCCTGCAGTTCTGATTCCAGTATAAGAACCTGAGCAGCACGGTCTTCCCCCTTAACAGCACAGCCCCCCAACGAGAGACTTGAAGGATCGATTAGCTCACCAGTTCCAAACAGGTCTTTCTTCACTTCCACATAGATGGAGCTTTCACTACAGGCTACAGCTACACCCTGCACTGGGACGGGCTGGCGCAGCTCAAACTGCACTGCTGGTGGTCTTGTAGGCTGTGGTGCTTGTGGATAGCGCCAGGTTAGCTTCTTCACTGGTCCCTGCAAAACTTGATGGGACTGAACACTCAAGGGGTCTAGAAGCAGAGACCTTAGTGCAGGATCCTGAGGCAGAGGTCCCCCAGGGGCTGGTACAGGTCTTCCAGGGGCTGGCAGAGGTCCTCCAGGAGCCGGTACAGGTCTTCCAGGGGCTGGCAGAGGTCCTCCAGGGGCTGGTACAGGTCTTCCAGGGGCTGGTACAGGTCCTCCAGGGGCTGGCAGAGGTCCTCCAGGGGCTGGTACAGGTCCTCCAGGGGCTGGCCTATGGAGTCCCCAGGAATGTCCTCCAGCAGCTGCTGGCCTCACTGCATTTGCTAACTGTGGTGGTTGTAGTCTGGACAAATCTGCAGTCGTTGGTAACCCTTGCCATTGTGCTGCTGAGAGACCCAGCACAACAATCAGCAGTGCTACAGTCCTACCCTGCTTCCACCCCATTGTAACTTCTCCTGAAGGTCCCAGACACACTTCTGTTTGGTATGTTTTCAATTTTTTGGGGCAGGTAGCTCCACCCCTTCTAATTAGCTTGATATCCTTCTGAACCTGTGAGGACACACACTGCAGTCCTCACAGGTGACATCAACCAGTACTTTGTTCCTCCACAGAAGTGTGGCACATTGTGATAGTTTAAGAGGCTGGTAAGATGTTTAGGTCCTGGTATGGTTTTTATTCCTGATATTCTCAAAATATTTTCTGTTAATCAAACAAAACACTATTTTATTAAAAACCTTTTACATTTAACCATGTTTGTACAGACTCTCTCTTACCTGCTGAGTAACAGCAAGCTAAATATCTGGTTTAACTCTAATATACCCGTGACTATGGTCCTCAGTCAGAAAAGGGTGGAGCGCCCTCTCCAGGTTGGAAATGACCTCCTGCCTCAGGTGGAGGTGTTTAAGTATCTGGGGGTCTTGTTGACGAGTGAGGGAAGGATGGAGTGGGAGGTTGACGGGCGGATCGGTGCAGCGTCTGCAGTGATGCGGGTCTGTACCGGTCTGTCCTGGTGAAGAGAGAGCTGAGCCAAAAGACAAAGCTCTCTATTTACCGGTCAGTCTATGTTTCTACTCTCACCTGCGGTCAGGAGCTCTGGGTAGTGACCGAGAGAACGAGATCATGGATACAAGCTGCTGAGATGAGTCTTCTCCGCAGGGTGTCGGGTCTCACCTTTAGAGATAGAGTGAGGAGCTCGATTATACGGGGGAGGCTCAGAGTCGAGCCGCTACTCCTCCACATTGAGAGGAACCAGCTGAGGTGGTTCAGGCATCTGGTTAGGACGCCTCCTGGACGTCTCCCTGTGGAGGTGTTCCGGACATGTCCGACCGGGAGGGAACCCCAAGGAAGACCCAGGACACGCTGGAGAGATTATCTCTCTTGGCTGGCCTGGGAACGCCTCGGTATCCCCCGAGGAGCTAGAGGAGGTGGCTGGGGAGAGGGAGGTCTGGGTTTCTCTGCTTAGACTGCTACCCCTGCGACCTGGATCCCCGGATAAGCAGTAGATAATGGATGGATGGAACTCTAATATATGATTCGGCCTTTGCAGCTTTAGCAGTTTTGGTTTATATTTAAAATTTTAAAAGTGTTGGTCATGTGCAATGTTTACGGCATACGTGTCTCAGCAGTCAGGAGTCCCAGCAGTTTTAAATGAAGTTCTCAAACATATACCTATCAGCCTCTACACAGGGATCAAAATCTAGATCTTAAAATCCAGATCCTGGACGTGCAGTAGGCATTACTCCAAATGGACAATAAAGGCTAAATACCATGTAACTTAATGGTCACCTGCAGGTGAGTCCAGCTGCCTACCTGTGAAAACAATTTCAGGTTCAGAAACTTACTTGACGCTGGATATGAGTTTATGCAGATGGTTATGGCTGATGGTTTCCTGTTTGGCAGAAGACTCTTGACCACCAGATGTGTGGCTTCAGCGAGTGACTTGTTAAGCCAGCGTTAACCGAGAACCCTTTCTGGATAAATTTGACAGACTCTTTGCTGAACTTGCCATGACCCTATGATTCCAGACACTTTAGTCCAACGTTGGGTCTGCCGGGTCAAAAAGCTGCCCTTAACAGATGTACCCTCATTCTGTACAGAGGGTTTACAATCCAGACCACCTTAGTCTGAACAGAGGAACCTTAGGTAATCTTGATGGTCCTTTGTGAAGTGAAATTGGGGGAAAATTCTTTTGTTATACATTACGGCTATTGGGCCCGTTCCAAATCAACAGAGCCCACTAACCAGTGTGCTTAGAGAAGATTCTTGGAAGCGTGGCAAACGCCATGCCGGTCACTTATCGAGTTCAAGCAGCGGAACCCTTACAGCGTCTCCTTGGGTTACTATGTTGGTCATGACATAATCCTCGTAATACTGATCATTGCTCCTCAGACGTAGCTCTAACGTAAGCCTAGGACCTGCAGGTTGATTATTGTATTGAAAATGAAGTTGATCTCTCTTAAAGAAAGCAGGAGCTCGTATTGTTCTTTCTTCTGCCTGATCTGCTGGCTGCAGTGTAATCTGTGAAATTTGATTCAAGAACCCTGATCATGTCTTGTGGAACCTCTTTTGACCTGAGTTCTGAGTTCTGCACACAAAATGCACTTCAACGGTGGTCAATTCAGGCTGCACTGCAGGTATCACCTGTAACACTGTGGTTCTGTCACTGGGGCTTAGTGACCGTTATAGCCGAAGACCTACCTACATCAGAAGCCCTACCTCACAATCCAGTGGTAAACATCTGTGCTCAGACCTTCGTGTATGACTGTTTTTGTAGTTGCTGTTACAATTATATATTTGCTGTTTGCCTTTTTTCTTTGAACTACGCCTCCCTCAACGGATGGGATGTAGGTCTTTGATGTTTTTTGAACATGTTGGATGTCTCGTCTTCTGACATCTTACATATGATCCTGTTATCACACCTTCCTGAACGATGACCTTCCAACATCTGAAGAAAAGCTTCTCTGCCTGTACACTGCAGTTCCATCCAGACGCCCACCAATCTGACAATTTCAGTGGAATTTTAACTTTTATTGCAGAGTGAAAACTTTAAGGTAGGGCATTGTTGTCCTGCAGGTCCTTAGGAAGTGTCTTAGTTCACAGCCATCTTTGGAGCTTACCCTTGGCCATCTATGAAGATCTCCCCAATTATAAATTGGTCATCAAAATATTTTAACAGCTGCTAGCCTGATGAAACACTGCTCTGGTATTAAGTAGAAAAATCTTTAATAGATTTTTTTTATTAAGGTTGAGAGTTGGAAGCTGTGGTGTTAGATGATTGGTGCATACAACTTTTAGCACATCAACAAGAGCAGAATTATTCTGCACTCGAGGCAGAAGCATTGAATCTGGTGAAGCTTGAGGGATCATTTGCAGACTTCATGCGATAAGTTTGACTTGCAGCTGGTAGATACTGAGAAATAGATGGGGCTCCGAGACGTGAAGGGCTTATGTTGAGAATGGCAGAAACTGGGGAACGAATGGAGGAATCATGAGGTTGTGAACTTCAGCAGCTACCCAAGTTCTTGCATCTTCAGTTCTTTGATTTTCCTATGCTAGTCTTATCACATCTACAACCCTGCGTGAACACTAAAGTAGGTAGAACCTTGTTTTGATCAGTGAAACAGTGGCAGAACCCATTAAATCTAAGTTCCATCCAACTTCAGGCAAAGGTTCTGCTGTTGTTCACCCTTTATCTTTCTGCTTTTTTCTTGTAGGCTTAGTACTTTATACACAAATTACTCCAGCACACCGATAACTGCAGTCACAAAGTTTATTTCAGCAAGTCAGTTACAGGACATCAAACATCTTCCTTAACCACGACTGGACCAAGGGTTACTCTTCCTTCCAGGTGTAGGCCTGTGCAAAAAGAAAGCTGTGATTAGACAACAAAGTTCAAAAGCTGAGGACAAGAACCCCTTAGGTGGTAAGTGAGGAGGCAATCCTGTCCCAAAGGAATCAGAAGCTCCAAGTTCACTGTGAAGTTAAACTGTCCATGAGCTAGGCAAGCAAGTCTTAGCATCTCATACCTTTACCTGAGGACAAGTCTCGTCCCTTCCTGAGGCTGCACCTGCTGTCACAGCAGCCACACACCCGGTGATCACCATAAGCTGCAGTCCACCTGGAAAAACAAGAAGTCATCAAGATCCAGGTCTGACTAAAGCTACACCAAATCCAGTGTAACAGCAACATACCCATTTCCAGAGAAGGAGCAAGCCTTGTGCTCAGCATCAACAGGAGAAGCTGCAGCGTTAGCCTTCAATAAGCAGGTGATGTAGACCTGTAGACACAAGACTCACTGAGAAGTAGTTCTAACACCCATGCTCGTTACTCCTGCTCAGCAGTGGATACCTACCAGACTGCTAGCTTCTTGCTGAAACCTGAAGGCCTCAAGCTGAAACTGTAGCTTGTCTGCCTGAGTTTGAGGCAGGAAGTGAGACGTGGAGCCTGTAAGCTTAGCATCAAGTAAACACCTGGAAGAACAGGTTTTATGATGGTGATCAAATCCAGTGAGGGGTCAACTGATGAATCTGAGGGCCACAAGGAAGCTACCTACCCATAGTTGTCAATGAAGGCATATCTGGGGACTGAGTTTACATCAGGAACTGCAGTGGCCACACAGCTGTCCAGGTGGACACGAAGGGGAACATGGTTGAACTGCATTACAGACGCCTCAATGTTAATGAAGTCACCAAAGAAGTACTGGTTGGACGGTCTTTCAAAGAGCCAGTCATCTGGAAGAGAAGACTCATTAGAAGGTAAAGCTCACATACAGAACCCAGATCCTGGAGTTCAGCCATAATACTAACCCATCATGAGCCTCAGGGTGAAGACCAGACGTTCCTCTCCTACTTCAGTAGATGCATATGGAATCCAAGCAGGCAGCAAAGCATCACTGCTCACATTGTGGAGCCTGGATTTGAGAAGGTTAGAGTTAGACCACAATCCTGAACCCTTCAGACAATTCTGAACAGCTACTGGATACTGGGACCGTACCTTGGGTAGTGACACTCAAGAGCAATGAAAGCACCAGAAGTTCTTACAATGGGAACACCACTGGACAACACAGCTGGTGCATATGCAAGGGTGAAGCCATAGACCAGTTCCTCCTCAGTCAGCTGGAAAGAGGAGTTGTATCATCAGTCAGGAGTTCAATCAGTAAAGTTCAGCGTTCAGTAGCTGCACACTTACCCTTAAGGCTCCGTTGCATCCCTGCAGTTCTGATTCCAGTATAAGAACCTGAGCAGCACGGTCTTCCCCCTTAACAGCACAGCCCCCCAACGAGAGACTTGAAGGATCGATTAGCTCACCAGTTCCAAACAGGTCTTTCTTCACTTCCACATAGATGGAGCTTTCACTACAGGCTACAGCTACACCCTGCACTGGGACGGGCTGGCGCAGCTCAAACTGCACTGCTGGTGGTCTTGTAGGCTGTGGTGCTTGTGGATAGCGCCAGGTTAGCTTCTTCACTGGTCCCTGCAAAACTTGATGGGACTGAACACTCAAGGGGTCTAGAAGCAGAGAGCTTAGTGCAGGATCCTGAGGCAGAGGTCTTCCAGGGGCTGGCAGAGGTCCTCCAGGGGCTGGTACAGGTCTTCCAGGGGCTGGCAGAGGTCCTCCAGGGGCTGGTCTATTGGGTTCCCAAGAATGTCCTCTGGCATGTCCTGGCCACTGTGCCTCTGAGAGACCAAGCACAACAACCAGCAGTACTGTAACCCCAACTTGCTTGGGAACCATTATAACTAATCCTAAAGATTCCAGACATGCAGCTCTAACCTTAGTACTTGATTTTGTACCATTTCTGGGGCTGGTAGCTCCACCCCTTCTCATTAGCTTGATGTTCCTCTGAACCTGTGAGTACACTCATTGCACGCTTCACAGGTGATATCAACCACTATTTTGATCCTCAAGACTTTAATTGGCCTGTCTCTGGAGCAGGAACTCGAACACAGGTGGAAGTCCTTGACAGAGGCGTGGCAGATGGTTTAAGGGACTTGAGACATATAGGCCCCGATATTGTTTACATATCCAATACCATCCTTATTAACAAAATTAACAAAATCTTATTTAATTCTAACATTTGGTTCAGCCTTTGCAGCTTTAGCTCAAATGTGACATCACTCTAGAACACTACCGTCTGACATCCTCACAGTGGCCTACATGGAGAGAACCTGTTTATGTTTTTGAATTACAAACAAAAATTCCATGTGGTTTATATGTGATATTGTAGGGGCAGTCGTGACCTGAAGGTTGCCAGTTCAATTCCGGGGACCGGTAGGCCATGAATGAGGTGCCCTTGAGCAAGGCATCTAACCCCAACTGCCGCGGATAGGGCTGCCCACTGCTCTGGGCACGTGTACTCACTGCCCTCTAGTGTATGTTCACTAGTGTGTGTGTGTATGTGGGTGTTTTACTGCACGTATGGGTTCATTGCGGAGCCACACATGTGGCTAATTCTAAATTCTTAAATTTTAACTGGGTTTGTACATGTACACTGGTTTGAGACATACAGGTCTTAACAGTCAGGAGTCTGTTTCAATTCCTCAGACTGACTGGAAGAGTTCATTACATTAAATCAGCAAAGAATTGGACCAAACAGTAAAAGAATCATTCATTTAAAAGATTCCTGTATCCATGGCTCCCTTGTTCTAGATCAAACACAGTGCAAACACAGGGGTCCTGGGGGGGTTTACCTCTTGTATCCCTGA
>CM038719.1:769574-772074 GCA_021613375.1 Megaleporinus macrocephalus
CTGTAGACTGAATGGTCTGTAGATGGAACTCTGTAAACGGAATGGTCTGTAGATGGAACTTTCTGGAAACTGAATGGTCTGTAGATGGAACTCTCTGTAGACTGAATGGTCTGTAGATGGAACTCTCTGTAAACGGAATGGTCTGTAGATGGAACTCTCTGTAAACGGAATGGTCTGTAGATGGAACTCTCTGTAAACGGAATGGTCTGTAGATGGAACTCTCTGTAAACGGAATGGTCTGTAGATGGAACTCTCTGTAAACGGAATGGTCTGTAGATGGAACTCTCTGTAAACGGAATGGTCTGTAGATGGAACTCTCTGGAAACGGAATGGTCCATGTACGGAACTCTCTGTAGACGGAATGGTCTGTAGATGGAACTCTCTGTAAACGGAATGGTCTGTAGATGGAACTCTCTGTAAACGGAATGGTCTGTAGATGGAACTTTCTGGAAACGGAATGGTCTGTAGATGGAACTTTCTGGAAACGGAATGGTCTGTAGATGGAACTCTCTGTAAACGGAATGGTCTGTAGATGGAACTCTCTGTAAACGGAATGGTCCATGTACGGAACTCTCTGTAGACGGAATGGTCCATGTACGGAACTCTCTGTAGACGGAGTAACGCTGGATAGAGTGACGCTGGACAAAGCTGGCTGTAGATGGAGCTATGTATTGATAGAGCAGTCTGGTGGAGCAGGTGGAGTTGTTTGTATACGGAGCTGTCTGTAGAGGCTGGGTCATGTGGTATGGATAGAAGGTTTTCATACAGTGAGAGAGCAGATATCATGACTATCACTATCATGAGTGTCATTTACACTAACAGCTCCGGTTACAGCATCGGATCCAGTATCAGCGAGTACTAAAGAATAAGCTGATGCCCCCCTAAACTGGACCACTCTGATAGAACTGTACGCTTTCCTTACATACACAATCCACACATCAGAAGACGCTTTAGAGGCGGCGCTTTAGTAAAAGACAAGAAGAAAACAAGAACCTCGTCTTTTAAATGATGAAGTATCCGTTCAGTTCTGCTCCAAACTAACGAGGTAGTCCTTCTGAGTTTAGCTTCACTTTAAAGCTACAGTAATTGAGGAGCGTGAGATGAGAGAGGAGATCAGAGGAGATCAGAGGAGATCAGAGGAGATCAGAGGGAGGTAAGGTAGTAACGGTGAGACTGAGAGCTTACGGTTACCTGAAAGGCCTGCTTCATGGCGGACATGCGGTCTCCCATAGCCCCAGTGGAGGGCTTGTAGGCTTCATAGTTACCAAGAGCTGCACCACCGCTGCGCTCCTGCGTTTACAGAGAAGAGTTCATCACAATCAGCTAAACCTCCACACGTTCTACAACAGGTCCACCCACTCGCAACCGAAAGACCTGTCCCACCCGCAACCGAAAGACCTGTCCCACCCGCAACCGAAAGACCTGTCCCACCCGCAACCGAAAGACCTGTCCCACCCGCAACCGAAAGACCTGTCCCACCCGCAACTGAAAGACCTGTCCCACCTGCAACTGCACGTCTTGTCCCACCCGCAACTGAAAGATCTGTCCCACCCGCAACTGAAAGACCTGTCCCACCCGCAACCGAAAGACCTGTCCCACCCGCAACCGAAAGACCTGTCCCACCCGCAACCGAAAGACCTGTCCCACCCGCAACCGAAAGACCTGTCCCACCCGCAACCGAAAGACCTGTCCCACCCGCAACTGAAAGACCTGTCCCACCCGCAACTGAAAGACCTGTCCCACCTGCAACTGCACGTCTTGTCCCACCTGCAACTGAAAGATCTGTCCCACCCGCAACTGAAAGACCTGTCCCACCCGCAACCGAAAGACCTGTCCCACCCGCAACCGAAAGACCTGTCCCACCCGCAACCGAAAGACCTGTCCCACCCGCAACTGAAAGACCTGTCCCACCTGCAACTGCACGTCTTGTCCCACCTGCAACTGAAAGATCTGTCCCACCCGCAACTGAAAGACCTGTCCCACCCGCAACCGAAAGACCTGTCCCACCCGCAACTGAAAGACCTGTCCCACCCGCAACCGAAAGATCTGTCCCACCCGCAACCGAAAGACCTGTCCCACCCGCAACCGAAAGATCTGTCCCACCCGCAACCGAAAGACCTGTCCCACCCGCAACTGAAAGACCTGTCCCACCCGCAACTGAAAGACCTGTCCCACCTGCAACTGCACGTCTTGTCCCACCTGCAACTGAAAGACCTGTCCCACCCGCAACTGAAAGACCTGTCCCACCCGCAACTGAAAGACCTGTCCCACCCGCAACTGAAAGATCTGTCCCACCCGCAACTGAAAGACCTGTCCCACCCGCAACTGCATGTCTTGTCCCACCCGCAACTGAAAGACCTGTCCCACCCGCAACTGCATGTCTTGTCCCACCCGCAACTGAAAGATCTGTCCCACCGGCAACTGAAAGATCTGTCCCACCCGCAACTGCATGTCTTGTCCCACCTGCAACTGAAAGATCTGTCCCACTCGCATACACAAG
>CM038719.1:782074-792074 GCA_021613375.1 Megaleporinus macrocephalus
AACCTCCTTCCTAAACCCCATTGGTACTGATACACCTGTTAGCTGATCCTGGATCAGAACCTCCTTCCTAAACCCCATCAGTACTGATATACAGCTGATATGTGGCTGTTATATTAAATATTTCCTAAACTCCATCAGTACTGATACACGTGGTAGCTGATCCTGGATCCGAACCTCAATCCTAAACTCCATCAGTACTGATACACGTGGTAGCTGATCCTGGATCAGAACCTCAATCCTAAACTCATTTAGTACTGATACACGTAGTAGCTGATATGTGGCTGCTCCATTAAAGAGCTGGTGCCTATAATATTTGGGTTCATGGTGGAGAGTGGTGCAGCAGCAGTACCTCAGAGTGGTCAATAGGAGGCAGTGGCATGATGATCTTCTTGGTGGTAGGAGCGATTGGGTTGCCGTCGCTATCGTAGTCCACGTTCTCCTCCTCTTCCTCCGGTGTCAGCCCCGCTGTCGGGTTCTCAGCCATGTAACGGAAATAAGCCTCCTGCACAGAACCAACCAAACGGTGTCGGAAACTCATACGACGCTCACGCTGCCCAACACATTACTGACCTACCAGATTATATCAGGTCCAAAACATATCAGTGAAGAGGGTCTCACCCTGTTAGTGTTCTGGGGGCTAGTAAACAGTAAACAGCTGAATTAAATACCATTTATCTAAAAATACTATACACTATAATACCAAACTCTATTACCTCACCTGTCATAGACGTAACTACATCACAATACTTGAAATGATAATAATCATCAATGTAACACAAATATATACACATTATATATACACATATGTAAATATATATATATATATATATATATATATATATATATATATATATATATATATATATATATATAAATACACATATATTATGTGTGTACTTATATATATATTTACATATGTGTGTGTGTATATATATATATATGCTCTTATCTCCACTCACTGTCCACTGTATCAGCTCCACTGACCATACAGGACCTCCACTCACTGTCCACTGTATCAGCTCCACTGACCATACAGGACCTCCACTCACTGTCCACTGTATCAGCTCCACTGACCATACAGGACCTCCACTCACTGTCCACTGTATCAGCTCCACTGACCATACAGGACCTCCACTCACTGTCCACTGTATCAGCTCCACTGACCATACAGGACCTCCACTCACTGTCCACTGTATCAGCTCCACTGACCATACAGGACCTCCACTCACTGTCCACTGTATCAGCTCCACTGACCATACAGGACCTCCACTCACTGTCCACTGTATCAGCTCCACTGACCATACAGGAGCTCCACTCACTGTCCACTGTATCAGCTCCACTGACCATACAGGACCTACACTCACTGTCCACTGTATCAGCTCCACTGACCATACAGGAGCTCCACTCACTGTCCACTGTATCAGCTCCACTGACCATACAGGAGCTCCACCTACAGACTGTAGTTCATCTGATTCTCTGTATACTTTATTACTCTGTTCTTTAATGATCAGGACCCCCACAGGACCCCCACAGAGCAGATACTATTAGGGAGGTGGGTCGTTCTCAGCACTGCAGTGACACTGATGTGGTGGTGTGTTAGTTAGTGTGTGTTGTGCTGGTGTGAGTGGATCAGACACCTCAGTGTCTCTGCTGGACTGAGAATCGTCCACCAACCAAAACTATCCGGACAGCAGTGTCCTGTGGGCGGCGTCCTGTGTCCACTGGTGAAGGACTAGAGGAACACAAACTGTGCAGCAGCAGATGAGCTACTGTCTCTGACTCTACATCTACAAGGTGGATGTGAAGTGTTACATGAAGGGACAAAATAAAGGAAAAGAAAAAAACGAGCTTTAAGAAAAAGGAATAGGAGATACATGATGCTAAGCAGTTGCTGGAGTAGAGGTGTGGAGGTAGTAACTTCAGGAGGGTCACTCACTTGTTCATCTTCCTCTTCGATGTCATCCCGTATACCCCTGGAAGAAACAAGCGGAGAAAAAAAACTTCCCTGCGACTCGCTCAATCACTCCATCCAAGACCCCCGACATTTAACCCCACCTACTCCCTCTCCTTCTCCCATCAGCCACACATACCTGACAGATATATCTGACTAGCACTATACACAAACATCACACGAGGCTGAGCTGAACTCACAGAGTCCGAGAGAAACCACCAGCGACACTTACTTCATCAGCTTCTTCTCTTTTTCCTTGTCCTCCAGCTTCTTCATATCCTTGGCTGCTTGACTCTGGCGATGGAGGAAAGATGGAGAACAGACTTCATCAGGCACATGACAGCAGTTATTTATTTATTTATTTATTTAGTCAAGAGTTGGGACTGCCAAGACATGAGATTATTAAAATATGAACACGTTAAACACTATACAGGATGAGTCAAAAGTCTTAGGACACCCTTTTATTTCAGAACTGAAAGGCAAAGTGATGTATCTGAATACCCCAACAGGTAACGGGTGGGGTGGGGTGGGGGTCTTGAAAGCCGCCATATTGAATCAAGGTCAAGTTTATCCAATGGGAAGTTGGTCGTGTAGCAGATCAAAGAAGACCAGAACTGATCAGAAACTGTTTGATGTAATCAGATTAGTAATATCTCTTGAGGTTCAAACGTTATCAACACAGAAAGTTACAACAACCACATTGAACACCATGTTCAGTGAGCTGCCCCTGGAGCTGAACTCAGATCTTCTCTAATAACTCTTTTGATCTTTAAAGCTGACAGGTTTATGATAAAAGTCTAGTTGATGTTGCTTCATCACTGATGACATCATAAATAAAACCACAGGAGGCTTCACAACAAGTGGCTTTAAACGTCTGTGACTGGTCAGTAGAGCATGACCAGTCCAGAGACACAGACCCTGGACGTTTCATCTACTGTCTTCTCAGAGATGTCCATGTTGTGATCAGTGATTGGTCAACATCAAGATTTCAGCCTCATCAGCGGTAACACACCTGTGTTGACTTATATTTGACCTGAAAGTCTGATTTTCTGATGCACGTCACATGTACCACTATAGATTAGACAGGAACGAAGGACCCACGATATAGCCACATAAAAACTGATTGTGAAGATCCATGTGGAGTGTTTGGGAAGTGCTCCGGGAGAGGGTGCCCAGTCCTCGAGATCTACAACCCTGGAGAGCTCAGACCCAACACACCCAGCTGGAATATTCAAACGCCCTCTGAAGGCCTTCCTTACCTGGAACAGGTGTGTTAGATTAGGGTCAGAGCTACACTCTGCAGGGCGGCAGCTCTCCAGGACCGAGACTGAGCACCCCCGGTGGCTGTGCACGGAGGGGGCAGTATGTGGGAACAGGCTCTACGGGAGGGGGCTGAAACTGGTTTAGTATAACTCTGTAACCTGGCAACATCCTCTGGTCTCATGCCCGGCAGCATGTGGAGTGTGTTGCCTTTCAGGGCCAAACAAGGTTCCTCGTTTGTACCCCAGACAGGAAGTCTACAAAGCCTTGCTTGCCTCCAGGACCACCCTTGTTTCAATTCATGGCTACAAGAAATGATATGCAGACTGAGGAGGGACACGGCGAGTAGGGGCTGCAGGGACTAGTTGACTTCACTGCTCAGTGATGAGGCTTTAAAGGAACCCCGGCTGGTAACACATGTAGGTCTTAATATGATGTAATGACTCTAAATTATTAGGACACGTTCTAAAAATCACTAAAAGTATCAGATTTATTAGATTTTCTGTTAAAAATCACTAAAAGTATCAGATTTATTAGATTTTCTGTTAAAAATCACTAAAAGTATCAGATTTATTAGATTTTGTGTAAAATCCGCTGCACGTGGGTCTCCATTGTTGTATCTACTGACGTGATCAGCGGGTAGTGACGTCAAATGGTTGCAGTAACCGGCCGTCACGCTCGAGCACAGCTAGCTACTAAACATGCTACTGTTCAGTCTTTACAGTTTGAACTAGAACTCAACATTTCTGACATCAGCAGTGACGTCACACACCACGTTAGTGTAAATGGTGAACAGAGAGGGTGGAGGAGAGAGTGACACAGTGCTGGAGTTGTTGTGAAGCTGTGTGTTGGTGTTGACGGAGAAGGAGAGTGTCTGTTAAAGGAGCTCCGCTTTCTAGCAGGAAACATTCACACTCAGTAAACAGCTCGATACACTGAACGGGAGTGTCTCTGAGCTTCACACTCCTTTATTAGTGAATAAAGGAGTGTGCCTCAACACAGCCTCAAGATGGCCGCGCGCGGTGGTGCAGCAGCTTCTCACGCTCCCAGCGAAAACCCAGCTTCTAGTTATTTTTACGTCGGTTCTGATAGCGACTTCACGCGCCTTAAGCCTGTGAGTTACAGCCGAACCGAACTTTTTAAGATTAAGGACAGCTCTGCCACAAAAGTAGCAACTATGGACAGTAGTTTCAGAGCCAAGCTGGGCAGACTACAACTTCTCCGGACACCGGCGTGGCGGGTCAGAGCGGTACGAACAAAGGGCAAAAGGAAGCGATGCAGGCGAAGACTGAAGAGAGGGAAGCGGGCCGGCGTGCTAGCCAGGCTCAAGGCTAACGCCGACAGACCCCCGATTCCATCTCTCTTCCTGTCCAACGTTCGCTCTTTGGACAACAAGCTGGACCTTCTGCGGCTGAGGATGAGTGTTTCTGATGAGATGAGGAACTGCGCTGTGATCTGTCTCACGGAAACATGGCTAAACGACAGCATGCCGGACTCAGCCTTCCAGCTCGCCGGCCGGCAGCTCTTCCGCGCGGACCGCAACCAGCTGTCCGGAAAAGCACGAGGGGGCGGCTTATGCGTCTACATAAACAAAGGTTGGTGCACAAACTGTGTGATGGTAAACGCCCTATGCTCCGAGGCAACAGAACAGCTGACCGTGAAGTGTCGGCCACACTATCTGCCTCGGGAGTTTACAGCTGTGTTCGTCATTGCCGTTTACATAGCACCGGATGCTAATGCTAACAACGCACTGAAGGAGCTACATGACAACATCAGCTCGCTTCAGAACAAGCATCCGGAGGCGTTTTACGTGGTGGCGGGGGATTTTAACCACGTGAACCTGACGAACATTTTGCCGAGGTTTTACCAACACATAGACATTCCAACACGGGGAGACAACACACTCGACCGTGTTTACACCAACATCAGAGACGCGTACAGAGCCGTCCCCCACCCCCACCTCGGGCTCTCCGACCACATCTCCATTATGCTGGTCCCTGCATACCACCCCCCGCTGCGACGCTCCAGACCCACACAGAAGACCATCACTGTGTGGCCCGGTGACGCAGACGCTGTGCTGCAGGACTGTTTCGGCTGCACAGACTGGCATGTCTTTAGGGAGGCTGCTGAGAGTGAGGGGGAGCTGGATCTGGAGGATTACACATCTGCTGTCCTCGGGTACATCAGCAAGTGTGTGGAGGATGTCACCACCACAAAGACAGTGACCTGCTACCCGAACCAGAAACCCTGGCTGAATGGAGAGGTGCGTGCTCTACTGAAAGCCAGGGATGCTGCCTTCAGGTCTGGCGACGCACAGGAACTCAGGAGGGCTAGAAGAGAGCTGACCGCAGGTGTTAAGAGGGCCAAAGCTGCATATGCTCTGAAAATCCAGGGACACTTCTCCTCCCAGGATCCTAGGAGCATGTGGAGGGGAATTAAGTGCATCACAGACTATAAAACCAGAGATGCACAATGTTCCAAAGACCCCTCCCTGCCCGAGGCTCTCAACAAATTCTATGCCCGCTTTGAGGACCCTGACACCCCGCCCAGCATAAGACTCACCCCTCCACCTGGAGAAGTACCCCTCTGTGTGACACCAGCAGAGGTAAGGAGGACCCTCAGGAGGATCAACCCCCGGAAAAGTGCTGGTCCGGATAATATACCCGGACGAGTACTACGGGAGTGCGCTGATCAGATCTCCGAGGTCCTGGCAGACATTTTCAATGTCTCCCTCACCCAGGCAGCTGTTCCCACCTGCCTGAAGACCGCCACCATCATCCCGGTCCCCAAGAGCTCCACAGTGACAGGTCTGAATGACTACCGGCCGATAGCTCTCACGCCGATAGTCACTAAATGCTTTGAAAGACTGGTTATGACCCACATCAAAGCCACCATCCACGTCACTGTGGACCCACACCAGTACGCCTACAGGAGGAACCGATCCACAGACGATGCCATTTCCTCTGTGGTCCACACTGCCCTCACCCACCTGGAGCAGAAGGACTCTTATGTCCGTATGCTCTTTGTGGACTTCACTTCCGCCTTTAACACCATGATACCCCAGACACTGACAGATAAGCTCTCCTCACTTGGTCTGCGCTCTTCTCTTTGCAACTGGGTCCTGGACTTCCTGACCAACAGGCCGCAGTCTGTGAGGATCCACAACCTCTCCTCCTCCACCACAATCCTCAGCACTGGCTCCCCTCAGGGCTGTGTGTTGAGCCCCCTCTTGTTCACGCTGCTCACATATGACTGCTCACCCATCCACCCAGGCTGTCATATTGTGAAGTTTGCGGACGACACGGCAGTGGTCGGATGCATCACAAACAGTGATGAGTCTGGCTACAGACGGGAGGTAGAACACCTGGAGGGTTGGTGCAGAAAGAACAACCTCTGCATCAACATAAAGAAGACGAAGGAGATGATTGTGGACTTCAGAAGGGGCAGACATGCCCACCTCCCCCTGCATGTCGGAGGGTCTGCGGTGGAAGTGGTCTCCAGCTACAGGTACTTGGGTGTTCACCTGAGCAACAACCTCACCTGGAGCAACAACACTTCCAGCCTGGTCAGGAAGGCACATCAGCGGCTCTACTTCCTCAGGCGGTTGAGGCGAGCTGGGCTCGGGAGCTCGGTCCTCACCTCCTTCTACAGATGTGTGGTGGAGAGCGTTCTATGCTCCAGCATCAACGTGTGGCACGGAAGCTGCTCTGCTGCAGACAGGAAAGCTCTGCAGAGGGTGGTGAAGGCTGCACAGAGGTCTGTCGGAGTCAGCCTCCCCACCACCACGGACATATACACCTCCAGATGCAGGAAGAGGGCCACCTGCATCATGAAGGACCCCACTCATCCAGCACACTCACTGTTTGTCCCGCTCCCCTCAGGCAGGAGGCTGCGGAGCGTTAAGTGTAGAACGAACAGACTGAGGAACAGCTTCATTCCGGAAGCTGTAAGACTTTTAAACGCCACTTAGTGGAACCACTGCACTGACACTTTTACTGCACTGACACTTTTACGACACCAGTCACTTTAATACACTCTGCTGCTACCTTCTCCATTCCTGTTCATTTTATTTCATATATTTTATATATTTATGTTTATTTATTTAAGTACTGCTGTCTGGGTAAAACTGGGTCCTTGGGTACCACAATTTCGTTCCACCCCATGTACCACATGTGATGCGAATGACAATAAAGTCTCCTTGAATCCTTGAATCCTTGAATCCTTGAAGTAGTATGTTCACTACTAAGACTGGACTTTCACCTTCAGGATCCACAAACGAGGAGAAGCAGCTGACGCTAACGCTAAACGTTCTCAGGAGAGAATCCAGCACATGTTCACGTTCACGGTTCTTCTCGCGGTTCTCCATAATCTGGAGCTTCTGGACTTCCTGTGTGGGGAAACTGTGGCACTGCATTGTGTTTTAGTCTAAACTTAAAACCAACAGCCTCCGTCAAGTCTCTCACCAGTGGTGGTCTACTGAACCACTCCAACTCATCCAGACTGAAGTGAGGAGAGCAGAGCGGGGGTCTTTGGGTAGCTGTGTTGGTCCACACGCTGCTTCACTAACTATTCTCCTTGTTTATGTTTGTGAAGCTGTTTAGACTAATATCAGTCTTCACACTGCCTTTCACTGAAACAACATCAACAACACAATGTACATGGTTTTCTTTAAGCTAGATTAGTAACTAACACTCACTCCTTCACACCACAGTCCAGTTCAGAGCTGAAACCATCTGACCTCATCTACCCAGCAGGCATTGCTCCTCAGTAATAATGTCTGTGTCCATATGTTACATATTTAGAATAAAATAAATCTGATACTTTGTGATTTTTAGTGATTTTTATAAGTGTCTTAATAATTTAGTCATTACATCATATTAAGGCTTACAAGTGTTACCAGCCGGGGTTCCTATAAGCTCGACTAGTCTGCAGCTCCTAGAAGGGATCACTGACTGCAGAACATCTGGCGTGTGTTCGTACCTCCACCTCGGCCATAAACGCATCGAGGGGGTCGTCTTCGCTGTCCGAGCCCCCTCCTCCTCCACCTCCTCCTCCGGACTGGAACTGCTGCCTGGTAGGAGAGTTCTCGGCTGGGATGTAGGGCAGGTCTGCGGAGCTCGACTCCTCCTCATCATCCTCGAAATACCTTGAGGAGAATCAGACATTCACATCCATCTCACTCCACACCGGAGATTTCATCCGTACACAGTCTGATCAGATTCCCTCAACTACAGTCAGGAATGAGGAGCTCTGGAGCTTCTCATCAGTGCTGAAGGTGAACAAGGACGTTCAGAGTGGACATGAGAAGTTCTCCTCACACCATAAGCCTATTTCATCAGATCCTTCACAATAATTACAACATACACACATACATATATTATATATTATATTATATATTATATATATATATATATTTGTGTGTAAAACAAAAACACGACTCACGCATTCTCCTCATCAAAATTTGCCCGTTTCGTTCCTATTTTGTAGAACGCTGGAAGCTGCTGGTTCTTGCCGTAACCCCCCGCTGACCCAGATGCCCCGAAGGCCGTGTGTGATTTCTGGGGCAAACGAGGTTCCTCTTTTTTCGAGGTGGACAGGGAGAACCCTCCAAATCCAAAGCCTCGCTTGCCTCCCGGACCACCCTTGTTCCAGTTCATGGCTACAAGCAAGGATATGCAGACCGAGGAGGAACACCTGGAGGAGAAGAAGCAGAAGATTAGAACCACAACTGCTGAATGTTCTGGTAACACTGAGAGACAGTCTGGGCTGGTCAGTGGGTCTCTGGTTCCTACAGAGCAGCGTCCAGTCCTGCTGTCCGTCTTCTGGGCTCGTGTTTGGTGTTTCTCCTGAAACTGTTCAGTACGGATCGAGTGTTTACTGAGCTGAATGTGGTGTTACAACAGGAAGAGCACTGAGGGCTGGGACGCTGAGGGCTGGGACGCTGAGGGCTGGGACGCTGGGACACTGAGGGCTGAGACGCTGAGACACTGAGGGCTGAGAGACACTGGGACACTGAGGGCTGAGAGACACTGAGGGCTGAGAGACACTGAGGGCTGAGAGACACTGAGGGCTGAGAGACACTGAGGGCTGGGAGACACTGGGACACTGAGGGCTGCTAGCGCACCTCTGCCTTTTCATACGGTTAGCAGAACAACGCTAGCTGACTGGCTACATAACTAACTACTGGTTAAAGTCTTGATGTCCGTCTCAGCTCTGACTTTCAGACCGCTCTCTCTCTCTCTCTCTCTCTCCCTCTCTCTCTCTCTGTATCTCTCTCCCTCTCTGTATCTCTCTCTCTCTCTCTGTATCTCTCTCTCTCTCTCTCTGTATCTCTCTCTCTCCCTCTCTGTATCTCTCTCTCTCCCTCTCTGTATCTCTCTCTCCCTCTCTCTCTCTCTATCTCTGTATCTCTCTCTCTCTCTGTCCTCCTCTGTTCGGCTCGTTATCTGGTCGAACTGGCTAGCGCGCTACATTAGCCCGCCTCAGGGCAGCTAGCTTGCTGGCTAACTAGCAGCTAAGTGGCTATCGTACCAGGACGGAGCAGTCAGGGCCCGGTACAGGGTCTGGACCCGCGGGTCAGAGTTTCTACAGAACCGAACAGACGATTAAGAGCGTTTCTGTCTCCGAGTGTGATTTACGGGGTGAAAATCCGCCGCACTGTACGTACCTGAAGTGTAAACGGAGCGCAGCAGCTTCACCGTCCACTCGCTCTGTTTGGGCTCGCGCGTCATCAGAACGCGACTCTGGCCGCTGTCCAATTTGCGTACTCGTACACTTGTGCTGTTGTAG
>CM038719.1:802074-829574 GCA_021613375.1 Megaleporinus macrocephalus
TCAGAACTCCAGTACAGACACCATCACATCCATCAGAACTCCAGTACAGACACCATCACATCCATCAGGAACTCCAGTACAGACACCATCACACCCATCAGAACTCCAGTACAGACACCATCACATCCATCAGAACTCCAGTACAGACACCATCACATCCATAAGGAAATCCAGTACAGACACCATCACATCCATCAGGAACTCCAGTACAGACACCATCACATCCATCAGAACTCCAGTACAGACACCATCACATCCATCAGGAACTCCAGTACAGACACCATCACACCCATCAGAACTCCAGTACAGACACCATCACACCCATCAGAACTCCAGTACAGACACCATCACATCCATCAGAACTCCAGTACAGACACCATCACATCCATCAGGAACTCCAGTACAGACACCATCACATCCATCAGGAACTCCAGTACAGACACCATCACATCCATCAGAACTCCAGTACAGACACCATCATATCCATCAGAACTCCAGTACAGACACCATCACATCCATCAGGAACTCCAGTACAGACACCATCACACCCATCAGAACTCCAGTACAGACACCATCACATCCATCAGAACTCCAGTACAGACACCATCACATCCATAAGGAAATCCAGTACAGATACCATCACATCCATCAGGAACTCCAGTACAGACACCATCACATCCATCAGAACTCCAGTACAGACACCATCACATCCATCAGGAACTCCAGTACAGACACCATCACATCCATCAGGAACTCCAGTACAGACACCATCACACCCATCAGAACTCCTGTACAGACACCATCACATCCATCAGAACTCCAGTACAGACACCATCACATCCATCAGGAACTCCAGTACAGACACCATCACATCCATCAGGAACTCCAGTACAGACACCATCACACCCATCAGAACTCCAGTACAGACACCATCACATCCATCAGGAACTCCAGTACAGACACCATCACACCCATCAGAACTCCAGTACAGACACCATCACATCCATCAGGAACTCCAGTACAGACACCATCACACCCATCAGAACTCCAGTACAGACACCATCACATCCATCAGAACTCCAGTACAGATACCATCACATCCATAAGGAAATCCAGTACAGACACCATCACATCCACCAGGAACTCCAGTACAGACACCATCACATCCATCAGAACTCCAGTACAGACACCATCACATCCATCAGAACTCCAGTACAGACACCATCACATCCATCAGGAACTCCGTCAGTGTGTACTGTATATATAGAAGAGACACTCAGATGAATTCCAGCTCCTTGTTCAGACGTTCACCCCCCCACACATATATATATACACCCACACAGTCAGATCTACACACACACAGTCAGATCTACACCCCCCCCACACACACATACATACACCGTTAGATCTACACACACACACACAGTCCTGAGTGTGTGTTCTCTGTGGTGTGTAGTCCTGTTACTCGTTCTGAGTGTGTAGTTGTGTAAACAGTGTAAATCAGGACAGTAAGGTTCTGCTGATCTGTAACGGTACTGAATCTAGTCCAGCAGCGCCGCTGACCGCCCGTCTGAACCCAACACAGCATCTATGTACGTAACCAACGGCAACATGGCAACAAGGCACTTTGAGTATGTGTTTGTCGTTATGGTGTCGGGATGCAGTGATGCACATGAAAGGGTTTTGCATTGAAGCGTCTGCTGCCCAGTGACTGGTTGTGTAGTGATGCTGCACTCTGCTGGTGACACTCATCCTCACGCTAGATCACATTCAGGAACAGATTCAAACACCTGTTAATTATTATTATTATTATTATTATTATTATTAGCACTTGCTGAATGCTTTACTCATCAACCCCATCCTGAGCACATCTCCTCAGAGCAGTTTGAGCGGGAGATGTAGCCCTTCCTCAGTTCTCCTGACCTCCTGTCCTGGGTAGGAGGTTTCAGATGTTTGGGACCACCGGCAGGGCTGAAGATCAGACAGGACGCTGCTGAGGGGGGCTACGGAGGGTGTATGTGTTTCACTAACGGCCTAATCCTCTTTTTCAGCCCCATGAAGACAGTCGCGAGTCTCTGAGCCCCCTCCCACACCGGGACACCATGGGATCCTTCCTGCCAGACAGCAGTGCCTACGAGCTCCTCACCGTCATTGGTCAGTCCTGGTGGGAGTTGGGGACTTTGAGCATTGACTGGAGTAGATTAGCGTTAGCCACTGAAACCACTAAGCAGATCCTGTGGGCTCTGCTCACCTGATGACGTAGTGGTAGAAGGATGGAAAGCTGGAGGAGGATGGGTACAGAGCACTCTCAGTGAGAAGAGTGGCTGCTGAGTACTGAATAATCAGAATACCACAGAGCTTCTGACTGTGCTGGCTGTTCACGGCGCTATCTATATATGAAGAGTGATGGTGTGTTAGAGTGTGTAGTGGTGAGTCTCTGTAGAGGATCTGTAACGTATTTAAACTCAGAACATCAACACATACATGAACTTTGAGCAGAGGTGCCCAAACTTTTGCACACTACTGAAACCCACCAAGAGACCAGTTATCTTATAGAGTTTTAAATAAACTCCTCTTTTTAATATAAACATTTCTATTGGGAGATCTTCCACTGGGAGACCTTCCATTAGGAGACCTTCCACTGGGAGACCTTCCTCAGAGAGATCCTCCAATGGCAAATCTTCTATTGGGAGACCTTCTGTTGGGAGATCTTCCACTGGGGGGCCTTCTGTTGGGAGACCTTCCACTGGGAGACCTTCCACTGGGAGACCTTCCACTGGTGGACCTTCCACTGGGGGACCTTCCACTGGGAGACCTTCTGTTGTGAGACCTTTTATTGGGAGACCTTCCTTAGAGAGATCTTCTAATGGCAAATCTTTTATTGTGAGACCTTCCACTGGGGGACCCTTCACTGGGGGACCTTCCACTGGGGGACCTTCCACTGGGGGACCTTCCACTGGGGGACCTTCCACTAGGGGACCTTCCACTGGGGGACCTTCCACTGGGGGACCTTCCACTGGGAGACCTTCCACTGGGAGACCTTTCAATGGCAAATCTTCTATTGGGAGACCTTCCACTGGGAGATCTTATAGGCATCTTAAAGAGACAGTTGTGGACTGTGACATGCTGACCAGTGGTCTGTCCCGACGGGATGTATAGTTGTATTATCTACTCTGTCTTTGTGTTTGTGTGTGAAGGTCGTGGTTTGGAGGACCTGATGACGGTGAACTTGGCCAGGTACAGACCCACCGGAGAACATGTTGCTATCAGACGGATTGATCTGGAGTCCTGCACCAACGACATGGTGAACTACCTGCAGGTCAGTCTGGAAAGACTCCAGACGTGAGGTGTTGTGAGGTGTTGTTGTGAATTGTGTGAGGTGTTGTGAGGTGTTGTTGTGAGCTGTGTGAGGTGTTGTGAGGTGTTGTTGTGAGCTGTGTGAGGTGTTGTGAGGTGTTGTTGTGAGCTGTGTGAGGTGTTGTGAGGTGTTGTTGTGAGCTGTGTGAGGTGTTGTGAGGTGTTGTTGTGAATTGTGTGTGGTGTTGTGAGGTGTTGTTGTGAGCTGTGTGAGGTGTTGTTGTGAGCTGTGTGAGGTGTTGTGAGGTGTTGTTGTGAGCTGTGTGAGGTGTTGTTGTGAGCTGTGTGAGGTGTTGTGAGGTGTTGTTGTGAGCTGTGTGAGGTGTTGTTGTGAGCTGTGTGAGGTGTTGTTGTGAGCTGTGTGAGGTGTTGTGAGGTGTTGTTGTGAGCTGTGTGAGGTGTTGTGAGGTGTTGTGAGGTGTTGTGAGGTGTGTGAGGTGTTGTGAGCTGTGTGAGGTGTTGTGAGGTGTTGTTGTGAGCTGTGTGAGGTGTTGTGAGGTGTTGTTGTGAATTGTGTGTGGTGTTGTGAGGTGTTGTTGTGAGCTGTGTGAGGTGTTGTGAGGTGTTGTGAGCTGTGTGAGGTGTTGTTGTGAGGTGTTGTGAGCTGTGTGAGGTGTTGTTGTGAGCTGTGTGAGGTGTTGTGAGGTGTTGTTGTGAATTGTGTGAGGTGTTGTGAGGTGTTGTTGTGAATTGTGTGAGGTGTTGTGAGGTGTTGTTGTGAGCTGTGTGAGGTGTTGTGAGGTGTTGTGAGGTGTTGTTGTGAGCTGTGTGAGGTGTTGTGAGCTGTGTGAGGTGTTGTGAGGTGTTGTGAGCTGTGTGAGGTGTTGTGAGGTGTTGTTGTGAGCTGTGTGAGGTGTTGTGAGCTGTGTGAGGTGTTGTGAGCTGTGTGAGGTGTTGTGAGGTGTTGTGAGCTGTGTGAGGTGTTGTGAGGTGTTGTTGTGAGCTGTGTGAGGTGTTGTGAGGTGTTGTGAGCTGTGTGAGGTGTTGTGGTGTTTGTGTTTTTATGTTAGTGCTGATCTGTCTCTGATATCGTTAAACTGAGAAACACTGCAGGACGTTATAACGTATTGTGGTTTGTCTCTCAGGGAGAACTCCACGTCTCCAAACTGTTCCACCATCCCAGCATCCTCCCTTACAAGAGCATCTTCATCGCAGAGAACGAGTTATGGGTCATCACACCGTTCATGGCCTACGGTGAGCAACAGCATCCCCAGAACTTTCAACATGACACTGTATTCATCAGTGCCTCCAATGTATCTCCAACCCAGGGGTCTTCAGACCTCCCCACTATTCCAATGAAACACCCACCTATACACACACTAGTGAACAGAAACACTAGGGGGCAGTGAAACACCCACATATACACACACTAGTGAACAGAAACACTAGGGGGCAGTGAAACACCCACATATACACACACTAGTGAACAGAAACACTAGGGGGCAGTGAAACACCCACATATACACACACTAGTGAACAGAAACACTAGGGGGCAGTGAAACACCCACATATATACACCCACATACAGACACACTAGGGGACAGTGAAATACCCACATATACACACACTAGTGAACAGAAACACTAGGGGGCAGTGAAATACCCACATATACACACACTAGTGAACAGAAACACTAGGGGGCAGTGAAACACGCACATATACACACACTAGTGAACAGAAACACTAGGGGGCAGTGAAACACCCACATATATACACCCACATACAGACACACTAGGGGACAGTGAAATACCCACATATACACACACTAGTGAACAGAAACACTAGGGGGCAGTGAAACACGCACATATACACACACTAGTGAACAGAAACACTAGGGGGCAGTGAAATACCCACATATACACACACTAGTGAACAGAAACACTAGGGGGCAGTGAAACACGCACATATACACACACTAGTGAACAGAAACACTAGGGGGCAGTGAAATACCCACATATACACACACTAGTGAACAGAAACACTAGGGGGCAGTGAAACACGCACATATACACACCCACATACAGACACACTAGGGGGCAGTGAGCATACTTTCCTGAAGTGGTGGGCAGCCCTATCCACAGTACCCAGGGAGCAGTTGGGGGGTGGGTATTTTGCTCAAGGGCACTTCAGTCATGTGTTGTTGGTCCTGGAGATTGAACCGGCGACCTTCTGGTAACAAGACATGATCCCTAACATTCAGCCCACAACTGCCCCCTATATGCAGTATGTATGATGTGCAGTGTGTATGTGATGTGCAGTGTGTATGTGATGTGCAGTGTGTATGTGATGTGCAGTGTGTATGTGATGTGCAGTATGTATGATGTGCAGTGTGTATGTAATGTGCAGTGTGTATATGATGTGCAGTGTGTATGTGATGTGCAGTGTGTATGTGATGTGCAGTGTGTATGTGATGTGCAGTGTGTATATGATGTGCAGTGTGTATGTGATGTGCAGTGTGTATGTGATGTGCAGTGTGTTTGTGATGTGCAGTATGTATGATGTGCAGTGTGTATAAGATGTGCAGTGTGTATGATGTGCAGTATGTATGATGTGCAGTATGTATGATGTGCAGTATGTATAAGATGTGCAGTATGTATGATGTGCAGTATGTATGATGTGCAGTATGTATATGATGTGCAGTATGTATGATGTGCAGTATGTATATGATGTGCAGTATGTATGATGTGCAGTATGTATATGATGTGCAGTGTGTATAAGATGTGCAGTATGTAATGTGCAGTATGTATGATGTGCAGTGTGTATAAGATGTGCAGTATGTAATGTGCAGTATGTATGATGTGCAGTATGTATGATGTGCAGTATGTATATGATGTGCAGTGTGTATAAGATGTGCAGTATGTATGATGTGCAGTATGTATATGATGTGCAGTGTGTATAAGATGTGCAGTGTGTATGATGTGCAGTATGTATGATGTGCAGTATGTATATGATGTGCAGTGTGTATAAGATGTGCAGTGTGTATAAGATGTGCAGTGTGTATAAGATGTGCAGTATGTATGATGTGCAGTATGTATGATGTGCAGTATGTATGATGTGCAGTATGTATGATGTGCAGTATGTATGATGTGCAGTATGTATAAGATGTGCAGTGTGTATGATGTGCAGTATGTATATGATGTGCAGTGTGTATAAGATGTGCAGTGTGTATAAGATGTGCAGTGTGTATAAGATGTGCAGTGTGTATGATGTGCAGTGTGTATAAGATGTGCAGTATGTATAAGATGTGCAGTATGTATGATGTGCAGTATGTATATAATGTGCAGTATGTATGATGTGCAGTATGTATGATGTGCAGTATGTATATGATGTGCAGTGTGTATAAGATGTGCAGTATGTATGATGTGCAGTGTGTATGTGATGTGCAGTATGTATATGATGTGCAGTGTGTATAAGATGTGCAGTATGTATGATGTGCAGTATGTATGATGTGCAGTATGTATGATGTGCAGTGTGTATATGATGTGCAGTATTGCCTGTATTGTTTAGCTGTGGCCGGAGGTACTTCCTCCTCCTGGCGCTGATGTGGTAGTTTATCCACATTTGTTGTGAAATGTTAAAGAAAGTAGTGTGTGTGTGTGTGTGTGTGTGTGTGTGTGTGTTCTGCTGCTGTAGGCTCAGCGCGGGACCTGATCAGCACTCACTTCATGGACGGTATGAGTGAGCTGACCATCGCGTACATCCTGTTTGGAGTTCTGCGAGCGCTGGAGTACATTCATCACATGGGCTACGTACACCGGTGAGGAACAAGCACACAGACGCTGACCAACAACGAGTAAACCCACTGTTATAGAACAGTAACAGTCCACAGTGAGAGTTACTTTCTCAGCCAGTTTGATGGATTATTTAAGGTGGAATAAGGCCAGAGGGCGCTCCACCCCCCGCTTTATGACTGATTACATAAGTAGTTAACTAAACCTAGGTAGTGAGTCCTGCTGCTGGGAGCCTATCAGCATGGTTGCCTCTCAGAGCGCTACACATACCTGTGACACGCAGTCGCTGCAGTATGATTGATTAATTATTTAAGGTGGAATTAGACTAGAGGACTTCAAACCTTGGGTAAAAATGGTCTAGCGGACGATCTGGGTTTCTGTTGTCCACCTGGTGCCACGACCACAAACCATCTTCCGGTTACGCGTCGTCTCCTGTCATTCTGGACGTGCGAGTAAGTGGTGTTTGTCTCTGTGTGACCACCATGCAGGAGCGTGAAGGCCAGTCACATTCTGATCTCAGCAGACGGTCAGGTGTATCTGTCCGGCCTGAGGAGCATCTTCAGTCTGATCCGGCACGGCCAGAGGGCGCGGGTGGTCCACGATTTCCCCCAGTACAGTGTTAAAGTGCTGCCCTGGCTCAGTCCTGAGGTGCTACAGCAGGTACGCGTTCATACGTACACGTGTAGTTCTGTCTATAGACACCTAAACGTATAATATACATACATACAGTGTATATATTATAATATAATAATTTAATATTATAGAACAATAAAATATTATATAATAATATTCATGCATCCATCTCTGTGTGTTTAACAGAATCTTCAGGGCTACGACTTCCGCTCAGACATTTACAGTCTAGGAATTACTGCGTGCGAGCTGGCCAATGGCCACGTTCCATTTAAGGACATGCCTGCTACCCAGGTGAGTCCATACCTCCCATATAACATCACTCTACTAGAGTTTGTGAGCTGTCTTAAAGGGGCAGTCCAGCAGTTGTTCAGAATGTCTGCATAATCATAATTAAGAGTGGATGGTGTAGTGTAGTGGATGTATATAGTGTAGTGGATGTATAGTGGTTGGTATAGTGTAGTGGGTGTATATAATGGTTGGTATAGTGTAGTGGGTGTATATAGTGGATGGTATAGTGTAGTGGGTGTATATAGTGGTTGGTATAGTGTAGTGGGTGTATAGTGGTTGGTATAGTGTAGTGGGTGTATATAGTGGTTGGTATAGTGTAGTGGGTGTATATAGTAGTTGGTATAGTGTAGTGGGTGTATATAGTGGTTGGTATAGTGTAGTGGGTGTATAGTGGTTGGTAAAATGTAGTGGGTGTATAGTGGTCGGTGTAGTGTAGTGGGTGTATATAGTGGTTGGTATAGCGTAGTGGGTGTATAGTGGTTGGTATAGTGTAGTGGGTGTATAGTAGTCGGTGTAGTGTAGTGGGTGTATATAGTGGTTGGTATAGTGTAGTGGGTGTATAGTAGTTGGTGTAGTGTAGTGGGTGTATAGTGGTTGGTGTAGTGTAGTGGGTGTATAGTGGTTGGTATAGTGTAGTGGGTGTATAGTGGTTGGTATAGTGTAGTGGGTGTATATAGTGGTTGGTATAGTGTAGTGGGTGTATAGTGGTTGGTATAGTGTAGTGGGTGTATAGTGGTTGGTATAGTGTAGTGGGTGTATAGTGGTTGGTATAGTGTAGTGGGTGTATAGTGGTTGGTATAGTGTAGTGGGTGTATAGTGGTTGGTATAGTGTAGTGGGTGTATAGTAGTTGGTATAGTGTAGTGGGTGTGTATAGTGGTTGGTATAGTGTAGTGGTGTATAGTGGTTGGTATAGTGTAGTGGGTGTATATAGTGGTTGGTATAGTGTAGTGGGTGTATAGTAGTTGGTATAGTGTAGTGGGTGTATATAGTAGTTGGTATAGTGTAGTGGGTGTATAGTGGTTGGTATAGTGTAGTGGGTGTATAGTGGTTGGTATAGTGTAGTGGGTGTATAGTGGTTGGTATAGTGTAGTGGGTGTATATAGTGGATGGAGTAGTGTAGTGGGTGTATATAGTGGATGGTGTAGTGTAGTGGGTGTATATAGTGGATGGTGTAGTGTAATGGGTGTATAGTAGTTGGTATAGTGTAGTGGGGTGTATAGTGGTTGGGTATAGTGTAGTGGGTGTGTATAGTGGTTGGTATAGTGTAGTGGGTGTATAGTGGTTGGTATAGTGTAGTGGGTGTATAGTGTGTTGGTATAGTTGATAGTGGGTGTATATAGTGGTTGGTATAGTGTAGTGGGTGTGGTATATTGTGGTTGGTATTGTGTAGTGGTGGTGTAGTATAGTGGTTGGTATAGTGTAGTGGGTGTATAGTGGGTTGGTATAGTGTAGTGGGGTGTATAGTGGTTGGTATATGTGTAGTGGGTGTATAGTGGTTGGTATAGTGTAGTGGGTGTATATAGTGGTTGGTTATAGTTGTAGTGGGTGTATATAGTGGATTTGGTATAGTGTAGTGGGTGTATAGTGGTTGGGTAAAGTGTAGTGGGTGTATAGTGGGTTGGTATAGTGTAGTGGGTGTGTATAGTGGTTGGTATAGTGTAGTGGGTGTATAGTGGTTGGTATAGTGTAGTGGGTGTGTATAGTTGGTAGTGTGTGTTTATGTTGGTATAGTGGAGTGGTTGTATAGTGGGTGGGTATAGTGTAGTGGGTGTATAGTGGTTGTGTAGTGATAGTGGGTGTTAGTGGTGGGTGTGTATAGTGGTTGGTATAGTGTAGTGGGTGTATAGTGGTTGGTATAGTGTAGTGGGTGTATAGTGGTTGGTATGTAGTGTAGTGGGTGTGTATAGTGGTTGGTTATAGTGTAGTGGGTGTATATGTGGTTGGTATAGGGTGTTAGTGGGTGTATTATAGTGGTTGGTATAGTGTAGTGGGTGTATATGTGGTTGGTATAGTGTAGTGGGTGTATATAGTGGTTGGTAATAGTGTAGTGGGTGTGTATAGTGGTTGGTATAGTGTAGTGGGTGTATTAGTGGTTGGTATAGTGTAGTGGTGTGTATAGTGGTTGGTAGTAGTGTAGTGGGTGTATATAGTGTTGGGGATAGTGTGTAGTTGTTATATGTGTAGTGTGTGTGTGATGTATAGTGGGTTGGTATAGTGTAGTGGGTGTATATAGTGGTTGGTATAGTGTAGTTGGGTGTATATAGTGGTTGGTATGAGTGGTAGTAGTGTGTATAGTGTAGTGGGTGTATAGTGGTTGGGTATAGTATAGTGGTTGGGTATAGTGTAGTGGGTGTATAGTGGTTGGTATAGTGTAGTGTGTGTATATAGTGGTTGTATAGTGTAGTGGGTGGTATAGTGGTTGGTATAGTGTAGTGGGTGTGTATAGTGGTTGGTATAGTGTAGTGGGTGTATAGTAGTTGGGTATAGGTGTAGTGGGTGTGTATAGTGGTTTGGGTATAGTGTAGTGGGTGTATATAGTGGTTGGTATAGTGTAGTGGGTGTATAGTGGTTGGGTATAGTGTAGTGGGTGTATAGTGGTTGGTATAGTGTAGTGGGTGTATAGTGGTTGGTATAGTGTAGTGGGTGTATATAGTGGTTGGTATAGTGTAGTGGGTGTATATAGTGGTTGGTATAGTGTAGTGGGTGTATATAGTAGTGGTATAGTGTAGTGGGTGTATAGTGGTTGGTATAGAGTAGTGGGTGTTATAGTGGTTGGGTATAGTGTAGTGGGTGTATATAGTGGTTGGTATAGTGTAGTGTGCTAGTGGTTGGTATAGTGTAGTGGGGTGTATAGTAGTTGGTATAGTGTAGTGGGTGTATATGTGGTTGGTATAGTGTAGTGGGTGTATATGTGGGTGGTAGTGTAGGGGTGGTATAGTGGTTGGTATAGTGTTTAGTGGTGTGTTTATAGTGGTTGGTATAGTGTAGTGGGTGTATATAGTGGTTGGTATAGTGTAGTGGTGTATAGTGATTGGTATAGTGTAGTGGGTGTATATAGTGGTTGGTATAGTGTAGTGGGTGTGTATAGTGGTTGGTTATAGTGTAGTGGGTGTTGTATGTGGTTGGTATGTAGTGTAGTGGGTGTTTTATAGTGGTTGGTGTATAGTGTAGTGGTGTGTTATAGTGGTTGGTGTAGTGTTGTGTGTTTGTATAGTTGAGTGGGGTATATATGGTGTGAGTGTAGTGGGTGTATAGTGGTTCGGTATAGTGTAGTGGGGTTGTATATAGTGGTTGGTATAGTGTGAGTGGGTGTATTTAGGGTTGGTATAGTGGAGTGGGTGTATAGTGGTTGTATAGTGTAGTGGGTGTATAGTGGTTGGTATAGTGTATGGGTGTATAGTGGGTTGGTATAGTGTAGTGGGGTGATATAGTGGTTGGTATAGTGTAGTGGGTGTGTATAGTGGTTGGTATAGTGTAGTGGGTGTATATGTGGTTTGTAGTGAGTGTTAGTGGGTGTTATAGTGGTTGGGTGTAGTGTAGTGGGTGTATATAGTGGTTGGGCTATAGTGTAGGTGGGTGTGTATAGTGGGTGGTATAGGTAGTGGTGTATAGTGGTTGGTATAGTGTAGTGGGTGTATTTAGTGGTTGGTATAGTGTAGTGGGTGTATATAGTGGTTGGTATAGTGGGTAGTGGGTGATATAGTGGTTGGTATTAGTGTAGTGTGGTATAGTGGTTTGGTATAGTGTAGTGGGGTGTGTATATGTGGTATGGTGTAGTGTGTAGTGGGTGGGTATAGTGGGTTGAGTATAGTGTAGTGGGTGTATATAGTGGTTGGTATAGTGTAGTGGAGTGTATATAGTGTAGTGTAAGTGGGTATTAGTGTAGTGGGGTATATAGTCGTTGGTATAGTGTAGTGGGTGTTAGTGGTTGGTATAGTGTAGTGAGTGTATAGTGGTTGGTATAGTGTAGTGGGTGTATTTAGTGGTTGGTATAGTGTAGTGGGTGTATAAGTGGTTGGTATAGTGTAGTGGGTGATATAGTGGTTGGTATAGTGTAGTGGGTGTATATAGTGGTTGGGATAGTATTGTGGTTGGTATGGTGTATGTAGTGGTATAGTGGTTGTATCGTGTAGTGGGTATATAGTGGTTGGTATAGTGTAGTGGGTGTATAGTGGTTGGTGTAGTGTAGTGGGGTGTATATAGTGGTTGGGTATAGTGTAGTGGGTGTATATAGTGGTTGGGTATAGTGTAGTGGGTGTATAGTGGTTGGTGTAGTGTAGTGGGTGTATATAGTGGTTGGTATAGTGTAGTGGGTGTATATTGTGGTTGGTATGTAGTGTATGTGTGGTGTATATGTGGTTGGGTATAGTGTTAGTGGGTGTATATAGTGGTTGGTATAGTGTAGTGGGTGTATATAGTGGTTGGTGTATAGTGTAGTGGGTGTATATGTGTTGGGTGTAGTGTAGTGGGTGTTATAGATGGTTGGTATAGTGTAGTGGGTGTATATAGTGGTTGGTGTAGTGTAGTGGGTGTATATAGTGGTTGGTGTAGTGTGTAGTGGGTGTATAGTGGGTAGTGTAGTAGTGGGTGTAGTTGTGGTGGGGTGTGAGTGTATAGCGGGTGGGTGTATTAGATGGGTGATAGTGGTGGGTGCATAGTGTGATGTATAGCGGGTGGGTGTATATGGTCGTATAGCGGTGGTGTATAGTGGTTGTATAGCGGTGGGTGTATTAGTGGTTGTATAGCGGTCGGGGTGTATATAGTGGTTGGGTATAGCGGTGGGTGTATAGTGGTTGTATAGCGGTGGGTGTATAGTGGTTGTATAGCGGTGGGTGTATAGCGGTGGGTGTATAGTGGTTGTATAGCGGTGGGTGTGTAGTGGTTGTATAGCGGTGGGTGTGTAGTGGTTGTATAGCGGTGGGTGTATAGTGGTTGTATAGCGGGGGTGTAGTGGTTGTATATAGCGGTGGGTGTATAGCGGTGGGTGTATAGTGGTTGTATAGCGGTGGGACTGTGGTTGTATAGCGGTGGGTGTATAGTGGTTGGTATAGCGTGTGGGTGTATAGTGGTTGTATAGCGGTGGGTGTATAGTGGTTGTTATAGCGGTGGGTGTATAGTGGTTGTATAGCGGTGGGGTGTTTAGTGGTTGTATAGCGGTGTGGTGTGTATAGTGGGTTGTATAGCGGTGGGTGTGTGTACGTGGTTGTATAGCGGTGGGTGTATAGTGGTTGTATAGCGGTGGGTGTATAGCGTGTGGTTGTATAGCGGTGGGTGTATAGTGTGGTTGTATAGTGGTGGGTGTATAGTGGTATGTATAGCGGTGGTGTATGTGTTGTATAGCGGTGGGTGTATAGTGGTTGTATAGCGGTGGGTGTATAGTGGGTTGTATAGCGGTGGGTGGTATAGTGGTTGTATAGCGGTGGGTGTATAGTGGTTGTATATAGTGGGTGGGTGTATAGCGGTGGGTGTATAGCGGTGGGTGTTATAGTGGTTGTATAGCGGGTGGGTGTATAGCGGTTGTATAGCGGTGGGTGTGTAGTGGTTGTATAGCGGGTGGGTGTATAGTGGTTGTATAGCGGTGGGTGTTATAGTGGTTGTATAGCGGTGGGTGTATAGTGGTTGTGTATCGGTGGGTGTGTAGCGGTGGGTTGTATAGCGGTGGGTGTGTATAGTGGTTGTATAGCGGTGGGTGTGTTGTGGTGTGGTTGTATAGCGGTGGGTGTGTAGTGGGTTGTATATCGCGGTGGGGTGTGTAGTGGTTGTATAGCGGTGGGTGTGATAGTGGGTGTATAGTGGGCGGTGGGTGTGTATAGTGGGTTGTATAGCGGGTGGTGATTATAGCGGTTGTATAGCGGTGGGTGTATAGTGGTTGTATAGCGTGGGGTGTAGTAGTGGTTGTATAGCGGTGGGTGTGTAGTGGTTGTATAGCGGTGGGTGTGTAGTGGTTGTATAGCGGTGGGTTTGTATAGTGGTTGTATAGCGGTGGGTGTATAGTGGTTGTATAGCTGGGGTGTATGCGGTGGGTGTATAGTGGTTGTATAGCGTGGTTGTATAGCGGTGGGTGTGTAGTGGTTGTTATAGCGGTGGGTGTAGTAGTGGTTGTATAGCGGTGGGTGTATAGTGGTTGTATAGCGGTGGGTGTATTAGCGGTGGGTGTATAGTGGTGGGTGTGATAGCGGTGGGTGTATAGTGGTTGTATAGCGGTGGGTGTATAGTGGTTGTATAGCGGTGGGGTGTATGTGGTGGTTGTATAGCGGTGGGTGTTAGTAGCGGTGGGTGTATAGTGGTTGTATAGCGGTGGGTGTATAGTGGTTGTATAGCGGTGGGTGTATAGCGGTGGTGTTATAGCGGTGGGTGTATAGTGGTTGTATAGCGGTGGGTGTATAGTGGTTGTATAGCGGTGGGTGTATAGTGGTTGTATAGCGGTGGGTGTATAGTGGTTGTATAGCGGTGGGTGTATAGCGGTTGTATAGCGGTGGGTGTATAGTGGTTGTATAGCGGTGGGTGTATAGTGGTTGTATAGCGGTGGGTGTATAGTGGTTGTATAGTGGTTGTATAGCGGTGGGTGTATAGCGGTGGGTGTATAGTGGTGGGTGTATAGTGGTTGTATAGCGGTTGGTGTATAGCGGTTGTATAGCGGTGGGTGTATAGTGGTTGTATAGCGGTGGGTGTGTAGTGGGTTGTTATAGCGGTGGGTGTATTGGGTGGTTGTATATAGCGGTGGGTGTATAGCGTGGGTTGTATAGCGGTGGTGTATAGTGGTTGTATAGTGGTTGTATAGCGGTGGGTGTGTATAGCTGGTTGTTATAGCGGTGGGGTGTATAGTGGTTGTATAGCGGTGGGTGTATAGTGGTTGTATAGCGGTGGGTGTATAGTGGTTGTATAGCGGTGGGTGTATAGTGGTTGTATAGCGGTGGGTGTGTAGTGGTTGTATAGCGGTGGGTGTATAGCGGTGGGTGTATAGTGGTTGTATAGCGGTGGGTGTGTAGTGGTTGTATAGCGGTGGGTGTATAGCGGTGGGTGTATAGTGGTTGTATAGCGGTGGGTGTGTAGTGGTTGTATAGCGGTGGGTGTATAGCGGTGGGTGTATAGCGGTGGGTGTATAGTGGTTGTATAGTGGTGGGTGTATAGTGGTTGTATAGCGGTGGGTGTATAGTGGTTGTATAGCGGTGGGTGTATAGTGGTTGTATAGCGGTGGGTGTATAGCGGTGGGTGTATAGTGGTTGTATAGCGGTGGGTGTGTAGTGGTTGTATAGCGGTGGGTGGGTAGTGGTTGTATAGCGGTGGGTGTAAGCGGTGGTATAGCGGTGGGTGTATAGTGTTTGTATAGCGGTGGGTGTATAGTGGTTGTATAGCGTGGGTGGGGAGTGTGATAGCGGTGGGTGTATAGCGGTGGGTGTATAGTGGTTGTATAGCGGTGGGTGTATAGTGGTTGTATAGCGGTGGGTGTATAGTGGTTGTATAGCGTGTGGGTGTATAGTGGTTGTATAGCGGTGGGTGTATAGTGGGTTGTATAGCGGTGGGTGTATAGTGGTTGTATAGCGGTGGGTGTATAGTGGTTGTATAGCGGTGGGTGTATAGTGGTTGTATAGCGGTGGGTGTATAGTGGTTGTATAGCGGTGGGTGTATAGTGGTTGTATAGCGGTGGGTGTATAGTGGTTGTATAGCGGTGGGTGTATAGTGGTTGTATAGCGGTGGGTGTATAGTGGTTGTATAGTGGTTGTATAGCGGTGGGTGTATAGTGGTTGTATAGCGGTGGGTGTGTAGTGGTTGTATAGCGGTGGGTGTATAGTGGTTGTATAGCGGTGGGTGTATAGTGGTTGTATAGCGGTGGGTGTGTAGTGGTTGTATAGCGGGTGGGTGTATAGTGGTTGTATAGCGGTGGGTGTGTAGTGGTTGTATAGCGGTGGGTGTGTAGTGGTTGTATAGCGGTGGGTGTATAGTGGTTGTATAGCGGTGGGTGTATAGTGGTTGTATAGCGGGTGGGTGTATAGTGGTTTGTATAGCGGTGTGGTGTGTATAGCGGTGGGTGTGTAGTGGTTGTATAGCGGTGGGTGTATAGCGGTTGTATAGCGGTGGGTGTGTAGTGGTTGTATAGCGGTGGGTGTGTAGTGGTTGTATAGCGGTGGGTGTATAGTGGTTGTATAGCGGTGGGTGTGTAGTGGTTGTATAGCGGTGGGTGTATAGTGGTTGTATAGCGGTGGGTGTATAGCGGTGGGTGTATAGTGGTTGTATAGCGGTGGGTGTGTAGTGGTTGTATAGCGGTGGGTGTGTAGTGGTTGTATAGCGGTGGGTGTGTAGCGGTTGTATAGCGGTGGGTGTGTAGTGGTTGTATAGCGGTGGGTGTATAGCGGTGGGTGTATAGTGGTTGTATAGCGGTGGGTGTATAGTGGTTGTATAGCGGTGGGTGTGTAGTGGTTGTATAGCGGTGGGTGTATAGTGGTTGTATAGCGGTGGGTGTGTAGTGGTTGTATAGCGGTGGGTGTATAGTGGTTGTATAGCGGTGGGTGTATAGTGGTTGTATAGCGGTGGGTGTATAGCGGTGGGTGTATAGTGTGTACAGGTAGACTGAAACGCTACCACAGTCTCAGGTTGTCTCTGCTGTTTGTGTATCAGATGCTGTTGGAGAAGCTGAACGGTACAGTGCCTTGTCTGTTGGACACGACCACCATCCCCCCAGAGGAGCTCAGCATGAAGCCTTCTCGCTCAGGGGCCGACTCTGGGATCTGTGAGGGTCTTGGGGCCGGGGGGGCCCGTCACGCCAACGGAGAGCCCTCGTCCTCCTCAGGGGCCAATCCATACAGCCGCACCTTCAGCCCTCACTTCCATGCCTTCGTGGAGCTGTGCCTGCAGAGAGACCCGGAGAAGAGGTGAAGTTCTGATCCTACTGTTCACCATTCAGTCTCTCAGACTAACCCCAAAAACAATACCAACCACAAACAAACCACTTTATTCCAGACAGGAAGTTTATATTTACTCAGTAAACACTTAAATATCAAATATTAATCAGTATTAATAGAGTAAGTAGAGCTTTTACACTTTATTATTAAATATTAATCAGTATTAATAGAGTAAGTAGAGCTTTTACACTTTATTATTAAATATTAATCAGTATTAATAGAGTAAGTAGAGCTTTTACACTTTATTATTAAATATTAATCAGTATTAATTGAGTAAGTAGAGCTTTTACTATTTATTATTAAATATTAATCAGTATTAATAGAGTAAGTAGTGCTTTTACACTTCATTATTAAATATTAATCAATATTAATAGAGTAAGTAGAGCTTTTACACTTTATTATTAAATATTAATCAGTATTAATAGAGTAAGTAGTGCTTTTACACTTTATTATTAAATATTAATCAGTATTAATAGAGTAAGTAGTACTTTTCCATACGTCAGTGTGTTTATTTAACTCTTTCCAAGCTTCTCCTAAACAACCCAGTATTATTATCAGTTCTCATCTAATACCTGCTTTGACTGCTCAGTACTTCATTAAGATAAATCAAGATTTGCTGCTGAAGGAACTGAACACATTCATACAATGTCTGGGGCGTCCAGGAGAAATCTGGAACCTAACTTTGTTCTTCAAACTGGATCAAGATCTGATCTACTTCTCTCACAATAACATATTCATATTACTTTCTATTGTAGGTCTGATTATTTACATCTGTTCTAATCAGATCTGCTGTTCTTACTGGTGATCAGACACTTATTAATCAGACAGAGGATATACAGAGCATCTCTTTTATCTATAGCATCTGATAATGATTGAAATGATCAGTACAGCTGGCGTCAGTGTGATATGGAAATGATATGGAAAGTCTTTGTACTGAACAGATGGTGTAGCTGTTTTATTACTCAGACACTGAAGTATGTGTTTACACTGAGAGGACATGTGTTGAGTTTATGCAGAGTTAATGTTTTTATGAGTTTGTGATCATGTGGTTATTCTTTCCTCCCAGACCGTCGGCCAGCACGCTGATTGGACACTCCTTCTTTAAGCAGGTGAGAATTATGACCTGCGCCCACAATTTAAACGATTTTAAGTATTTATTGCAGAATTCTAATTTAGTGAATTCCTGTTTTCGTGGGTTTTATGAACTGGAAGCCCAAATTAAACTAAAAACGAAACATCAACTAAAATAAAACTAAACTAATAAATACTTGAAATCATTGTAAATTGTGGGCGCTGAATCTATAATCTATGAAAGTTTAACTTTGTGAATGGAATTATGGAAATTAATCAACTTTTCGATGATATTCTAATGTTCTGGAATGGTTCTCTGGCTTGTACTCGGTACTGTAAACTCTGAATTAGCTTCTGTCTCCTCGTTCTAGATAAAGCGCCGGCCGTGCGAGGCTTTGCCGGACCTGCTGCGTCCTGTTTCACCGCTCAGCAGCTTCGAGTGTGTCCAGCCTCAGGACTCCCCTTCAGGGCTGGCCAGCCTGGAGTCCGGCCTCAGCCACCTGGACGTGGACGACTGGGACTTCTGACAGGTGGCCGCTGGAGGAGCTGCTGGGTTTAAAAGACTGGTCCTGTGGATGAAACTGAACTTCTTCCTGACCCGGTTGGGTTCTGGTGGGGGGGTTTGGGTTGGAGGTGCATGTGTTTATTAAAGAGTTGAGGATGAAAGCAGAACGAGGAGGGAGGTTTAGAGGAACGGCTCAGTCGGTAATGCTAACGCTGCTAACAGTGAACGAAAGTGAACAGCCACAGACTAGCGTCATGAGAGTGACATCATAGCGGTGGTTAAATTAGTGTGTCAGTAAACGATGTGTGTTGCCAGCAGTGACGGTGATTAGTCACCAGTTAGTTATATTATGTTAGCCTTGCGCTAACGAGGCTGAAATTGGCTTCTAATTCAAATGTATAGTAATAATAATAATAATAATAATAATAATAATAATAATAATAATAATAATTATAATTCACATTAACACCGGCCCATTTCTCTGGGTAGTTCACCAAAATCACAAGGGTCCCTGTGATGGGATTTCCTCAGAAGACAGAACCGCCTCACCTTTAAAGGTGAAACGGGTAAATTCTAATAAGAGGCCAATTTTAGTCTCGTCCTGCCCGACCGATCACCAATCACTTACAGGAAGAGGTCTGAGGATGAAAGTGGCACCTATTATTACATTTCCAGCCTTAAAAAATGACATCATAACACCTTGTTACCTCAGTCAGTAATGCTAACGCTGCTAACAGTGAACAACAGCAAACTAGCATCATTTGATTGAGTCAGACAAACTAGATCATAGTATCATGATGGTGTTTTCAACGATGACAGTAAACGTTCACCAGTTAGTTCAAGAAAAAGACCTTATAAAGCTTATTATTTAGAAATGCTAAAGCTGCTAACAGCTAATGAAAGCGTCCGTCCACAAACTAGCATCATACGACTACGAGTTCAGTAAACAATGCTGGCTAATGTTGCTAAGCGTGAACACAGTCCGGCGTCCTCCTGAACACGACGCTGTAATGTTAAATACGACGCGAGTCAAAGTGGAGCTAACGTTTCTGAGAGTAAATGAAAGTGAACATGTTAGCTGGTGGCTAATGGCTTACATTCTTGTGCGCGACGTTAGCATGTGTTGGTTCAGCTGTTCCTTTACGAGCTCTAGCGAAGGAACCCAGGACTCTTCTCTCTCCGTTTAGGGTTCGTGTATATATTTATGTATTTACTTGGTTTTTTTAATTATAATTATTTCTTCATCTCTCACGGAGACGTGCAAAGCCAGCAGCCGCCGCAGCCTTGCGCTAACGAGGCTGAAGTTAGCTTCTTGTTTGAATGTTTTTGTTCCACCTTAAAAGGTGCAGCAGTAACATTTAGGCTCCTCAAACTAGAATGTATAATAATAATAATAATAATAATAATAATAATAATAATAATTCACTTTAACACCGGCCCACCTCTCCGGGTTTAGTAAGGTTCCGAGGGTCCCTGTGTTGGGATTTCCTCCGGCGTCAGAACCATTTAAGGTGGAACGGCTAAATTCTGATAAGAGGCCAGTTTCAGCTTCGTCTTGCTCGACCGATCACCGATCTCGTACAGGAAGTGGTCTGAGGATGAAAGTGACCCCCGTCGTTACTCCTCCGGTATGCTGGAATGTGGGGTGCTCAGTGTAGTGCACTGTTACTGACACTCTTCTGAGTTTTTGATTGGGAAGCTGAGCGTCACACTTTGAATGTGTAATAGTTTAGTATAGCCTGCTTCAGCAGCGAGCGAGCTCAGCGATGTTTACACAGATAAAGCTGGACTTGGGCGGAGATTGGAGGAGATTTGCTTTGTTTGAACTACCAGCAGGACGTCAGCCGGCGCCGGGTGGTCTCAGGAGGACCTACAGACCCTGAGAGCGAGACGTTGCCCGAGCGTGAGCGCCGTGGAGCCTCGGCGCCCATCGCTGAATGTTCTGGTGTTGTTTTCTTTTTGAATCTTCTTTGTTGGAACGTTTTTGGGTGGTCTGTACGTGGAGCTCCTCCACTGTTATGATGTTGGGAGACTTACAATAAAGGCTTTAGGAAACATGACTGTTTGTGTTTGGAAGGTTTTTAAAATTCTGTGATGCACAGAGGTACACACTACATGGACAAAAGTATTGGGACGCACCTCCTAATCATTAAATTCAGGCCTTTCATTAGTCCCATTGCTACAGGTGTATATAGTCAAGCAGCTAACCCTGCAGTCTGTCTTTACACACACTAGTGAAAGAGTGTGAGGTTCTAAAAAGCTACTGAACTCCAGCGTGGTCTGTAATAGGATCCATCATTACAAGTCAGTCTTCATCAGCTGTGAGAGTTTGATTGAACAGTGAAAGTGTTTAGGAATCACAGTAACTCAGTCAGGAAGTGTCAGAGCAGGTAAAGTTACAGAGCGGGGACTCTAGAGTGCTGAGTATAGTGTGTGTATAAATCTCCAACACCGCTGACCAATCACTGCAGAGCTCAGATGACATCTCTGGTTTCAACATCAGCACCAACACTGTGGACCTTCATGTCCGAGTAGCTGCACATCACCAGGAACCAGATGGAGTAAAGCTCCACCGCTGGACTTTGGAGCAGTGGAGACATGTTCTGTGAAGTGACCAATCACGCTTCTCCGTCTGGTCAGTCTGATGAACAAGTCTGGGTTTGGAGAACACCAGGAGAACATTACCTGCCTGCTGCACTGTGACTGTAAAGGGGTTTTAGAGGTGGGCCGAGGGCCCTCAGTTCCAGTGAAGGGAACGTCTTAATGCTTCAGAACTTTGTGGAAGATCTTCTATTCTAGCATGACTGTGTTCCAGTGTAGCTGGGTTGGGTGAATTTTGGTGTGGAAGAAATTGACTGACCCTCAGAGTCCTGACCTCAACCCGTTCTACAGCTTTGGGATGAACTAGAACAAAGACTGTGAGCCTCTCGTCCAACATCAACCAACAACTCTCCAGCTGGACATCACTGAACCGGTTCTACTGACCGGGACGTTTACTGTTCGTCTAGTTTTGTTAATATATTTTATTTAATAGCACAAACTGATCTTTAGCACTTCGGAATGTAACGTATTAAGTTACAGGAATTAAAGTTTCATTAGAAAAAGACATTCAACACTTTGATGTTGATACTTCTTTAGAGCTGGAATGAGTCTACAGCAGGAGTGAGTCCGGTCCAGTTAGAGCAGGAGTGTTTAATTAGAGTTCAGTACGGTCCAGTTAGAGCAGGAGTGTTTAATTAGAGTCAGTACGGTCCAGTTAGAGCAGGAGTGTTTAATTAGAGTTCAGTACGGTCCAGTTAGAGCAGGAGTGTTTAATTAGAGTTCAGTACGGTCCAGTTAGGAGCAGAGTGTTAATTAGAGTTCAGTACGGTCAGTTAGAGCAGGAGTGTTTAATTAGAGTTCAGTACGGTCCAGTTAGAGCAGGAGTGTTTAATTAGAGTTCAGTACGGTCCAGTTAGAGCAGGAGTGTTTAATTAGAGTTCAGTACGGTCCAGTTAGAGCAGGAGTGTTTAATTAGAGTTCAGTACGGTCCAGTTAGAGCAGGAGTGTTTAATTAGAGTTCAGTACGGTCCAGTAGAGCAGGAGTGTTTAATTAGAGTTCAGTACGGGTCCAGTTTAGAGCCGGAGTGTTTAATTAGAGTTCAGTACGGTCCAGTTAGAGCAGGAGTGTTTAATTAGAGTTCAGTACGGTCCAGTTAGAGCAGGAGTGTTTAATTAGAGGTCAGTACGGTCCAGTTAGAGCAGGGGTGTTTAATTAGAGTCAGTACGGTCCTGTTATAGCAGGGTGTTTAATTAGAGTTCAGTACGGTCCAGTTAGAGCAGGAGTGTTTAATTAGAGTTCAGTACGGTCCAGTTAGAGCAGGAGTGTTTAATTAGAGTCAGTACGGTCCAGTTAGAGCAGGGGTGTTTAATTAGAGTTCAGTACGGTCCAGTTAGAGCAGGAGTGTTTAATTTAGAGTTCAGTACGGTCCAGTTTAGAGCAGGAGTGTTAATTAGAGTCAGTACGGTCCAGTTAGAGCAGGGGTGTTTAATTAGAGTCAGTACGGTCCAGTTAGAGCAGGGGTGTTTAATTAGAGTCAGTACGGTCCAGTTAGAGCAGGGGTGTTTAATTAGAGTCAGTACGGTCCAGTTAAGCAGGGGTGTTTAATTAGAGTTCAGTACGGTCCAGTTAGAGCAGGGGTGTATTAATTAGAGTCAGTACGGTCCAGTTAGAGCAGGGGTGTTTACTTAGAGTCAGTACGGTCCAGTTAGAGGCAGGGGTGTTTAATTAGAGTTCAGTACGGTCCAGTTAGAGCAGGGGGGTGTTTAATTAGAGGTCCAGTACGGTCCAGGTTAGAGCAGGGGTGTTTAATTAGAGTCAGTACGGTCCAGTTAGAGCAGGGGTGTTTAATTAGAGTCAGTACGGTCCAGTTAGAGGAGGGGTGTTTAATTAGAGTCAGTACGGTCCAGTTAGAGCAGGAGTGTTTAATTAGAGTCAGTACGGTCCAGTTAGAGGAGGTCTCCTCAGGCCGGTCTGGACCGTGTGTTCTGATTCAGTGGTGTATCCTGTTTACTGAAGTATCTAGTATCAGCATCTCATACCATCAACTACTGAAACACCAACACACCACACATACCATTCAGTATATTTCAGTATATTTTAGTATATTTACTGTTTAAATACTGAACTGAATTAATTATTTATAAACTAATAATAAATATTTTTTACTCACTTCAATAAAAACAGGAGCTACATAAAAAAAACAATGCTTCTGAAAAAAAGAGAATCTTAAAATGTTTATTTATAGAGAAAGTAAATAAACAGTGGTTCTTCTTGTTAACTCAGCTTCACAGATTGACGTTGGTTGTACAGAGCGGTATTCTCCAAAACGAGGAGCCGGTCTCAGTCCATTCCAGGACTGTTCCTGTTAAACACTCCATGTTCACTGTGGACTTTTCTGTTTTTACGTTATTCTTTCGGACTCACTTTAGTCTCTGACTGCTGTTCCTTGCTTAGTATCTGAATCTGCACAGATCTGATTGGCTGAGGAGCATTTGGGGATCTCACAGTGCACGTGATTGGTCTGTGAGTTTACTGCGCTGTAAAGCCCACATACTGTAAAGACCGCTTAAGTTCCGCCATTTAAAATTAAACACAGTCAGATTTAAATAGTTCTCAATAGTTTATCGCTCTGGGTCCAGACCCAGTCTGCCTATCAGTGACCTCTGGTCTAGTGTGAGTCCTCTGGAGTGCATTCATTACCTGAGCCCCTCCGCTGGGGGGCTGAAATGGTACTAGAAGCTGTAAAGCGCTCCAAAAAAAAAGTTTTATTTTAGAAAGTTTATTAAGAATTTATAAGAAGAGAGAAAAAACAGGAGGTAATGTAGCAGCTAGTCGTCCTCATCTGAAGGTGGCTGGTCTGCGGCAGCCTGATGTTTCTCCATCTTGGCTATCAGCTCTAGAGAACAGGCACAAGGAGCAGAACATCACGCAAAGTACTAGCCATGTGTTCATTCAGTGTATTATATACAGTATGTTATATTTATTATATGTATGATCTGTACTATATTATATTTATTATATGTATGATCTGTACTATATTATATTTATTATATGTATGATCTGTACTATATTATATTTATTATATGTATGATCTGTACTATATTATATTTATTATATGTATGATCTGTACTATATTATATTTATTATATTTATTATATGTATGATCTGTACTATATGTATTATATTTATTATATGTATGATCTGTACTATATTATATTTATTATATTTATTATCTATACTATATTTATTATATGTATGATCTGTACTATATTATATTTATTATATTTATTATATGTATGATCTGTACTATATTATATGTATTATATGTATGATCTGTACTATATGTATTATATTTATTATATGTATGATCTGTACTATATTATATGTATGATCTGTACTATATTGTATGTATTATGTGTATGATCTGTACTATATTATATGTATTATATTTATTATGTGTATGATCTGTACTATATTATATGTATTATATGTATGATCTGTACTATATTATATTTATTATATGTATGATTTGTACTATATTATATGTATTATATTTATTATATGTATGATCTGTACTATATTATATGTATTATATGTATGATTTGTACTATATTATATTTATTATATGTATTATATGTATGATCTGTACTATATTATATGTATTATATTTATTATATGTATGATCTGTACTATATTATATGTATTATATGTATGATTTGTACTATATTATATTTATTATATGTATGATCTGTACTATGTTATATTTATTATATGTATGATCTGTACTATACTATGATCTGTACTGAAGATGAATCAGGAGGTATTTAGTTATTATTTACCTCAGAAGTAACTCCTGTATCGGCAGTTCACTAGCGTAGCTACGTACACACAGCCGACGCTCCGCCTTTCACCGTTTATTTCCTTATGCTTTAAATTCAAAGGTGAATTCAAAGCGTAAGAAGTGGCTCCAGGTGAATCATGGGATAGCGCAGTGTGCTGTCTGCCGATTCATTAGGTCAGCCGGGTACTTCATCATACTAGCCTACTGAGTATTCATCATACTAGCCTACTGAGTATTCATCATCCTAGCCTACTGAGTATTCATCATCCTAGCCTACTGAGTATTCATCATACTAGCCTACTGAGTATTCATCATCCTAGCCTACTGAGTATTCATCATCCTAGCCTACTGAGTATTCATCATCCTAGCCTACTGAGTATTCATCATCCTAGCCTACTGAGTATTCATCATCCTAGCCTACTGAGTATTCATCATCCTAGCCTACTGAGTATTCATCATCCTAGCCTACTGAGTATTCATCATACTAGCCTACTGAGTATTCATCATCCTAGCCTACTGAGTATTCATCATCCTAGCCTACTGAGTATTCATCATCCTAGCCTACTGAGTATTCATCATCCTAGCCTACTGAGTATTCATCATACTAGCCTACTGAGTATTCATCATACTAGCCTACTGAGTATTCATCATCCTAGCCTACTGAGTATTCATCATCCTAGCCTACTGAGTATTCATCATCCTAGCCTACTGAGTATTCATCATACTAGCCTACTGAGTATTCATCATACTAGCCTACTGAGTATTCATCATACTAGCCTACTGAGTATTCATCATACTAGCCTACTGAGTATTCATCATCCTAGGCCTACTGAGTATTCATCATACTAGCCTACTGAGTATTCATCATACTAGCCTACTGAGTATTCATCATACTAGCCTACTGAGTATTCATCATACTAGCCTACTGAGTATTCATCATCCTAGCCTACTGAGTATTCATCATCCTAGCCTACTGAGTATTCATCATCCTAGCCTACTGAGTATTCATCATACTAGCCTACTGAGTATTCATCATACTAGCCTACTGAGTATTCATCATACTAGCCTACTGAGTATTCATCATACTAGCCTACTGAGTATTCATCATACTAGCCTACTGAGTATTCATCATACTAGCCTACTGAGTATTCATCATCCTAGCCTACTGAGTATTCATCATACTAGCCTACTGAGTATTCATCATCCTAGCCTACTGAGTATTCATCATACTAGCCTACTGAGTATTCATCATACTAGCCTACTGAGTATTCATCATACTAGCCTACTGAGTATTCATCATACTAGCCTACTGAGTATTCATCATCCTAGCCTACTGAGTATTCATCATACTAGCCTACTGAGTAGTGGGCGAGTAGGTGATTTCGGACGCCCCCCGTGTGTCTCTGTTTTGGTTGATGTTTATTTTCTGACTGCTGCCGTTTACACTGTGAAAATTCTTCTTGATGAATGGACCAATAGAAATGCTCCAAAATAGCTAAAGAAAAATTCTGGTTCTACTGACTTACACTGAAAGCCGGTTCTCAGTCTCTCTGCAGAGCTGCTGTTTGGAGGGGCTTGTTTTTCTTTGGACAGTGATGATATGTTACCTGGGCGACACTGTTTGTTTCAGTAAAGCCTGAACCCGCTCTGGGGGGCTCTCTTGGTGAGCCGAGTAGGGGGTTGTTTACCTTTCGCTGGATTGAAGACGCCGTTGGTCTGCTGGTTGCACACGTAACACCTCTTGGACTTGCGGTAATGCTGGAGAGCGCAGGACTCGCAGAAGTAATGCCGACACCTGATACACAGCGAGGACACGGTTAACGGCTAAACTAATAATAAATAATAATAAATAATAATAATGTTTTTACTCACTTCAATAAAAACAAGAGCTACATTAAAATAACAGAACGCTTCTGAAAAAAGAAGACTGTGTGCACGCCGTACTCCTGAATATGCACAGATCTGATTGGCTGAGGAGCCTCTTTGGTGATCTTACAACGCACGCGATTGGTCTGTGAGGTTAATGTGCCGCAAAGCCTGTATACCGTAAAGACACGAAAAGCTCCGCCCCTTAAAATAAGAGGCTTAAAAAATATCATTAATTAAATCGCTATCAATAGTCTATCGGTTTGGGTCTGCATTGGACAGCAGCTGGGTCCGGACCCGGACCCCCTATTAGGCCTCCTCACCCGTTACTAGCTGGGGTATTCAGATACGCCACTCTCCCTTTCCTTTCTGAAGTAAAAGGCTGTCCTAAGACTTTTGACCTGTATATATGAAGAACAGCATGTGGTTTGAAAGCTCCAGCTTGTGCTCCTCACTCACTTTGTAATGATGGGGTTCTTGAAAGAACTCCTGCAGATGAAGCATTTGAAAGGCAGGTCCTCCTCATCACTGCTCACCTCGTAGTTCTCCTCCTCTGAGAAACACCATCAGAGGAACCGCATTGAAAACAGTTCACACTCAGTTTCATATCACATATCATATCATATACCACATCATATCATATCCTATATCATATATCATATCATATATCATATCCTATATCATATATCATATCATATATCATATCCTATATCATAACATACCATATCATATACCACATCATATCATATCATATCATATATTATA
>CM038719.1:834574-847074 GCA_021613375.1 Megaleporinus macrocephalus
CACGTTACCCACCCTTGTCTTTATTACAATTGTTTTTTTACTGTGTAGTTCAGAACTTCAGAAGTTTGTTTTTATCGCAGTATAACAATAGAAAATCATATATATATATATATATATATATATATATATATATATATATATATATATATATATATATATTGTCTCTAAAACATTTAAGAAATTATTCCAATTTTGAAAATTCTACATTTTTGGAATTGTATAGGTAGCGCTGTAGGTCCCTAGTGACGTATGTGTTTGTATGATGCATGCTGGGTAATGTAGTGCGAGAACTCTGTAAACGACACAAAATCAGTTTAATATTTAATCTGAATATTTAATTTAATTTGAACAGCTTTGGTTGAGCTTCACATTAATAATAATAATCACAATATTAATAATAATAATAATAATAATAAAAAAAACAATAATAAAATCAACGTCGCCACGGTAACCACGCCCCTCCCGCAAACCGAGTGGCCGAGTGTCGTAAAGAAAGCCTTCTACGAGCGTTGCGCTTTACGGCGTGGCGCCATTTTAAGAGCGAGCGCAGTCGCGCGCGGAGAGGAAGAAAGAAAATCAGCGTTAAAAGCGGTAAAAGCGACTTTCAGCCTCGCCGGACTCCGAGTTCGCCTGTCAGAGCCCACCGGGACACCCCCCAGGACCGGCGGGGACCGTTACCGCTCAGAGCGGGAGTTTAGCTCGGAGATTGAATGCGGAGCTGAGGTAACTTAATGTCCGACACGAGGCCGCGGAGAAAGCAGGCTGCGCTCCAATCCGCGCACTTGTGTTCTACTTAGGAGGCTTAGTGAGGGAGCGAGGGCGCGCTCGTGTTTGACTAGACCGGACGCTGCTCTGTGTTAAGAGTTAACTTGTATGTGTACATTTGTTTGTATTAAATGATCTGTTTTAAAGATCCTGCGCGCTGTAGTCGAAGTGCGCACTAGGTAGGCGGTCTAGTTTAAGGACGCGGATTGGGGCGCGACCGCAGCTATTGCTAGCTTGTTGCAGCGGCTAACGTTAGCTAGCTACAGCAGTCGAGCTCTGTAACTGTTTATTCAGTTCTCTCTAAATCTGATTCATTATATAAATACGTTTATCGGTTGGTTTCGTGTTAGTGGTTTTATTTAGCTGCATTATTTTGTGAAATAGTGTTTCTTAAAAACAAAGAGGCAGCTAATGCTAGTTAGCTATCTGGCTAATGCACTGCTCCTTAGCCGCGTTTGGATCGTTGTAGGTTTATAACTTATTGCTTCACAAACGCTATTATTGTTCTCAGAGTGTTTTTATAGCCACTATGTGGTTTAAGTTATGTTTATAATGGCTGATAAAGCTGAAGTCTGCCAGCTTTTTAAGTGGTGACTGTAGAAATATGAACAATAAGCTCCACCTTTAGTTTCTTTACTGTCTGGTGGGTGAAAGTTAATGTTATCCAAAGCTGAAGCACTTATAAGCTTTAAATTAACTGATTATTGATTTTGGAGTTAACTTTGTGGTAGTGCTGTTTGCTGCTGCCTCACTGGTTCGACCTAATGTTGGTAATAAGTTCTGAGAAAAGGTGAAAGAGTTTAATCACAGTGTAATAAAGTGCTGATAGGACGTGTTCCTGGTGTGAAGTGGTGTTAAAGTGCTCTACCGCTGATCTTTTCAGGTGAACAATGACTCAGTTTCTGCCCCCGAACCTGCTGGCCTTGTTTGCCCCGCGGGACCCCATCCCTTTCCTGCCGCAGCTGGAGAAGCTGCCCCACGAGAAGCACCACAATCAGCCGTACTCCGGGATCGCCCCCTTCATCAAGCACTTCGAGGTACGGCCGAGCGGTTAGGCTCCTGGTTCAGGGGCCGTTTCAGCTCAGAGGTGGGCGAAACGGTCAAATATGACATCACGGTTCTTCAGGAAGTTAGTGATGCAGAATTTGTCACATAAAACGAAAAGTAAACACAACCATGTTTTTAAAGAGTTATCAGAAAACGATGAATATAGTAAACAAAGCTGCACTAAATTAACCACTGGCTTAGTTATTTATTATTAATAACTAAGAGAAAAATAAGAGACAAGATTTAATTAGACAGTCAAGCTCAGAGTCACTTACTACACATTTAATAAAGTCTGTTTGTAACTCAGAGCTTTAATAAAACTTATAGAGTTTCTTATAGAGAAACTTATAGAGAAATCTTATAGAGTTTCTGTTATTACTGACGAAAACTGTCTGTAAAGAACTTTGAGCTGCCACGGTAAGAAAAGAGATCTATAAATAAACAGCGTTATTATTATTATTGACCTGCATCAGTGTATTTCTGTACAACAAACAGGATCAGGTGATCCCATATTGGGTAAAATTACATAACCAGTTTCCTGTACAGCAGTGTTGAAGCGTTTCTCTTCTGACATTTATAAATAATATATATAAATACATATAAATATATATGTATGTGTATAAACTTCATTTCAGTCATTCATTTTCTCCACTTGTTGCACATTTTGCTCTTAATTCACTCAATTCTTCATCCCCACTGCACACTTTTTCTCTTTAGTGTATATTTGTGTATTTATTTTTATTGATTTCAGTTTTGTATTATCAGTATTTCAGATACTCTATATTGTCTTATTGTTTAATGTGAGGTGCAGCCGTCAAAGCATGTCACTGTTGGTTGAACTGTGTATGACTCTCTATGTGACAGAGTTGGATTTTATAAGATAGGACTTCTGATATACACATGTATGTTTATGTATGAGGGGGGCATGTATGTATATACTCATGGGAGCAAAATAAAATAAAGAAATCAATTATATTCTCAAAAAATTAGAACATAAACTATAGAAACTATAGAAACTAGAATTAGAAGACAGGAGTGTGCAGTGTGGATGAACGTTGGAGATTAAAGTGCTGAGAGCAGAAATAAAGATTTCTCTGCTTCTCCTGTAAGAGTTTTTATAGCGGTGTTGTCTTCACCCTGTATTTATAGTACCTGGTGAAGCTGAGGTGTTACTGTACACCAGCGTCTTGTAAGAATTATCCAGTTCCTCCTTAAGCAGTTAAACTGATCTACCATTTAAGGTGGAAATGGAAAATGTTAACAAGTAGCCTTCAGGTTAGCTGCTGGGTTCAGTTTCCCTTCAGCTTCTCTAGCGTGTGACGGAAGCTGGAAGCTGGAGATCGACTGCTTGTATGATTTATGCTCTGGCTGTTGAGACTGGACGCTCCAGCGGTACTACAGCTGTAGTATATTTAGGTATTGGTGTAGTTCTCTGTTCTGATCAGATTAGACTCTGCAGGTTTCTGATTAATAATTCTGGTCTTACTGAATATGGTATTAATTCCTCGTCAGGACCCCAGAGATGCTCCGCCACCTACGAGAGCCGAGACGCGAGAGGAGAGGTTGGAGAGAAAGGTGAGATGTTTTAATCAGATAGAGTTTAGGTGTTTGAGAAGAACACAGTGGAAGATGATGGGCTGAAACGTGTCTGTTGGTTTTGATGGTTCTCTTTAATCACAGCGTCGTGAGAAAATGGAGAGACGGCAAACGGTAGTGGAGGCGGAGCTGAAGTTGTGTAAGTATTGTTGGTTGCTTTGCTGTATAGTTACTGAATCGTTTAGTAGTTCTTGAATAGTTTAAAAGTAGTTACTGAGACTCTTGAAAGTAGTTACTGAGTAGTTTTAAAGTGGTGTTTGAATCTGTTAAAAGTAGTTTATAAATTGGTTAAAAGTAGTTCATGAGTAGTTTTTGAATAATTTTAAGGTAGTTTTTGAATCTGTTAAAAGTAGTTTTTGAATCTGTTAAAAGTAGTTTATAAATAGTTTAAAAGTAGTTTTTGAATCTGTTAAAAGTAGTTTTTGAATCTGTTAAAAGTAGTTCATGAATAGTTTTTGGATAGTTTTAAGGTAGTTTTTGAATAGTTTTAAGGTAGTTTTTGAATAGTTTTAAGGTAGTTTTTGAATAGTTTTAAAGTAGTTCATGAATAGGTTAAAAGTAGTTTTTGAATAGGTTAAAAGTATATAATGGATACCAAATCATTTTTAGTAGATATCAAATGATTTAATTTTAGTAACTGAATCCTTTATAGTAGAGACTGAATTGCTTGTTGTTTCCTAATTTATGGTAGATAACAAAATATTTGTAGTTACTAAATGGTTTGAAGTAGTTCTTGAATTTATAGTAGATACTGAATCATTTATCATTGTTTCATAATTTACACCGTATGACTTTTACATTACATGGATACCACAATTTAAAAATAGTTGCTGGATCTTTTTAAAAGTAGTTGCTGGATCTTTAGTCGTGGAAGCTGAAGGTGTTTAAGTTTGTTGGCTTTAAACCCCAGTAAATATTTTGAAGACTGTATGTGTTACACAGTCCAGCCTTTGTGCTCATTGTGATCTAGTTGTTCTGTTTTTGTTCTGCAGGGGATCCTCACAATGACCCGAATGCTCAAGGAGATGCCTTTAAGACCTTGTTTGTGGCCCGAATTGTAAGTGCATTGAGTAACAATCGTTTAAACTGGAGTGTCTGGTGTAGGTCTGGTCTGATATCAGCAGTAAACACTGCTCAGGTTATTTTAGAGCGGAAGAGAATCTAAGAATGAGTCTATTCTAATTCTAATTCTATTCTTTGCTAAATTTCCTTCGGGATCAATAAAGTATCAATCTATCTAAAACCCTCTATAACCGACTTTTGAACACCCTGGTTAGTTTATAAATGTGTAGTTTTTTCAGCTTCTCTCATGGAGATGTTTTTACTGTTTTATCCAGAATTACGATACCACGGAGTCCAAGCTGCGTCGTGAGTTTGAGGTCTACGGTCCAATCAAACGAGTGAGTTCTGATCCTGATTGTTCTGTTTCTCTACACGTTCCACCGTGACCTTTCCTGACAAACCTTTAATATTTCCTACTAGATCTACATCGTGTACAACAAGAGGACGGGAAAGCCGCGAGGCTATGCCTTCATTGAGTATGAACACGAGCGGGACATGCACTGTGAGTACGCTGGTGGTGTATGTAGTGTTATAAGTGCTCTATAAGCGTTTCCGTGTTTTCTGCTGAAGTACTTCTATTTAAGCCCATTTCGGCCTAAAAGCGAACGTTCAGCCTCTCTGCTGTACGTCTAGAAGCCCAGTCGGTGAAAGGGCTCACTTCATTTAATTACCAGCACTTAATGTGCACAACAATGATGTGACCTCGTCAAGGTCAGCCTAACGACCTCGTCGAGGTCAACCTAACGACCCATCCGTGTTTGTGTGTCCGTGTGTGACTGTCAGTGTCTGCTCTCACGTCTGTGCGGGATACGCTGTTCTCCTTTGTGTTGTGTTGCATCAGGTGTGAATGTGGAGGTGCATCACACACGGCTATAGGGAGGGGAGGGTCCAGTAAAGCAGGGGGCGGGGCTAACGCTGTGCATTAGTCCACCATGCACACGTTCTGATGAATGTTGCCACTCTATGGCATCTCTAATGTTTAGGCAGTGTGACACACATAGGACTGTTTCCGGCTGGAGCGGTGACGGTAAGCTAAAGGCCGAGCCTTTCTGTAGCGTCCAGGTGACTAAACCTGCGTACCTGTCTGTCTATCAAAGCCAGTGGCAGTTTAATTAAAATGACCAATCAAAGTGACCCTGTTTTATCTGAGCTGAGGCTGTAATCAGTGAAGTGTTGCCGTGCGGGTCCATGCAGTGTATTAATTGTGTGTTGTTCTCATTGCTACTGCAGCCGCCTATCTCTGATGGCTATTGGCCAGAGCTGGCTTGCAGATCATGATGATGGTTTTGATACATCTACACCCTACTACCACAGCTCAGTATATGGTTGGTATGATGGGTTTGTATGATGGGTAAGATTTCTTTACACCCTCATCTACTTCTAGGCTGAAACAAGGCCCACGTTCATCCGACCAAATGAGGTTTCCGCTCACCTCTCGGTTTTCCTGGGGTGTTAAAAATCCGGAATGCGGCGCTGTGCTGCTTTTGGTCGCTTGAACGTTCCTTGGCTTAGGCTTAGGGAGTGGGTGCCTGTGGTCAACCTGTGCTGTTAAAGCCACTGTATATGCACGTCAAAGGCCTGCTTGTACTCTGAGGTTTGAGCGGAACTAGGTTGTTGTGCCAGTTGCCGGCCAGCTAGGGCGAATTCTCAAGGCTGAGTTATGCTTCTGCGATGCCGACGTAGGGCGCAGGTATTCAGATAGGTAGAGGGGGCAATATGTCTTGTCTTTTAGATAATTGATACACTTCTGAGTATATTTCAGAGGAGCTTATTTACGAACTTGCCGTTACTCCAGTTTACTTGATTGTAAAGCATTGTGTGGAATATTGAAGAACTTGTATTCAGAGTTCTTGATCTTGGTTTTATGGCAGTGTTTGTTGAAATATTGAGATGCAGTTTGGGAATCATTGCAGTGTCTATAAATGTCTATGCTGGGTCGATGAATATGAGCTCAAGAAAACAAACAAAGATGCTGTCAGGTTTTTCGTCTACATATGAAGATGATTTGTAGTGACTGTACTAGTTCTTCTTTGGGTTGTATATTGTTTGGGGCTCTTCTGGTTCCTAATGCTTTTGGGTCGCCAGTCCACAGTTGCAGTTTCTGAATAAGGAGGTCACCTGGTGGCAGTTTGGGGTTATTGCAGTTACTTTTTTCACAGTTGGATTTTCTAGTCATATGTTTACGTTGTAGGTGTTTTAGTTAACGTTGTGATCATGGCCGGTCTATGTATGAACCCCTCTGTGCGTCCTAACGCAGGTATGGTAAGATGCTTCCAGAAGTATAACTCTTCCTTTGCCAAGGGCCGCCAGGCAAACTCCAGGGCCAGGATTTCCAGGAGTAAGTAAAACATGGGCGTTTGTAGATTGGGATAGAGTTGAGTATACTCGGTGTACGTCGTTTAGAGCGCTGTATCTCACCAGCTTGTGGAGGAAAGCGTTGGGTTTTTACTGGTTCAGGTGCCACCATAAGCTATTTTTTTAAGTTTCTGGAATGTGGACGGGAACTGATGGCTTTAACAGCACAGGTTAACCGAAGGCAGTCTAGCTTTAATAATACTGCGTACAGCAACTCTCAGACGGAGTCAGGGAGTTAGGAGAGATGTACATGACTAAAAATTAAATTACAGAATTCTATACCGAACGAGTTCCAGGTTTAGGAATAGATTTCATCCTACATGCACACACTAGATATTTTGCGCCAAATTCCTCAATCAGGTTTCCCAAAGAGCAGTTTCCTTATTCATCCCAACTCCAGAGAAGCTTGAAGACAGCATTCCCCTCAAAGAGCTGTACGTTTATAAGTGCCTCTTATCTTACCTGGGAACCTATTCCTTCTCTTAATCTTCTGATTTTAGCATTTATTCTTCAATAGTGAGACAGATTGTAATTTCAGATGCTTAGTTAGTTGTTAGGTCAGCAGATAACTTTCCATAAGTCCCCCTGAATAAGAACCTGAAAGGTGAAGGGGTTTTTAGTAAGGCCCCTTGATTTATGGGATAAGGACAGGATTTTTTTGGCAAGAGGGTTGGTGGTAAGGCCCTCTAGGTTTGTGGAATGGAGAGGGTTTTTGGTAAGGCCCTCGTTTCTTGACAGTTAATTGACTTGAGGGTTGCTGGTAAGGCCCTCTAGGCTAGATTTTGAGGGTTGATGGTAAGGCCCTCTAGGCTAGATTTTGAGGGTTGATGGTAAGGCCCTCTAGGCTAGATTTTGAGGGTTGATGGTAAGGCCCTCTAGGCTAGATTTTGAGGGTTGATGGTAAGGCCCTCTAGGCTAGAATTTGAGGGTTGATGGTAAGGCCCTCTAGTTGAGAAAGATGGAGTTAGGCTAGAATTTGAGGATTGATAGGTAGGCTGTCTTTTAGGCTAAAGATAATGTTAATGCCCTCTAGGCTACAGTGTGAGGGTTGCTGGTAAGGCCCTCTAGGCTCTACAGTGTGAGGGTTGCTGGTAAGGCCCTCTAGGCTACAGTGTGAGGGTTGCTGGTAAGGCCCTCTAGGCTACAGTGTGAGGGTTGCTGGTAAGGCCCTCTAGGCTAGAACTTGAGGGTTGACGGTAAGGCCCTCTGAATAGATAAGAGCTCGGTGTTGTACCTCGTTCCACTGAGATGGCCATCCTCAACCGTGCAGACCAGAGTAGCTGTGTGGACCTCATCCAGTCCTTATCGAGCCACCTGTATCCCAGTTTTCGCTGCTTACCTTCAAGTATCAAACTGGAATCACCAGGCTACATTGCAAGGGGCTAAGCCACCGATGGTTTCCAGCCAGGTATTATGGTAAGGTAGCCTTTACAGGTAAAGGTAAAGATGGAGATGATGAGTTATCCTTTAACTCTGAGTTTTGAGAAGAATTATTATCAGACTGAAAATTGGGTTGGGGTGAAATGTGGCACCGCTGACGTCGGGCAGTGTTGGAGTGTTGTAATCATTTGAATTGCAGAGTATGTGGGTGGGGGGTGCAGGGTGTGACACGTTCACTTGCATTTTAATGGGTGCTCCTTTTGTCTTCTGTGCCCATGTGTCTTAATGTGAGGGTGTGGATGGTGGTCAGTAGATAAATACTTTTCTCGAGTGTGTGAGAGGAAGTGTGTGAGGTCCCCACAAGGGTTTACAAGGGTCTGAATATTTGTGGTAAGGCCTGGCCGGCATATTGCCAGGCTGATATTAGGGTCCTGCAACTCAACGTTCACCTATAAATCAAAGCTTTATTGACATAATTAGTAGAGACCGCTGAGCTAACAGGTCAACGCCTGAGTGGATAAATATAAACTATGGTATTAAACATGCTCAAACCTAACGTTTCGTGTAAAGAAATAATATTAAAAATAGGAAAGTTGTTAACAGAAACCATCAAATCGACTAGAAATGCCTGGAAGCCCTGCTAGGTGGGAAACAGCTCTGCCGTTAGCTGAGGTTAAACCTCCAACTGCAAAATGTTTGCCTGAACTTGAGGGTTGCTGGTAAGGCCCTCTAGGCCGGAACTTGAGGGTTGCTGGTAAGGCCCTCTAGGCCGGAACTTGAGGGTTGCTGGTAAGGCCCTCTAGGCCAGAACTTGAGGGTTGATGGTAAGGCTCTCTAGGCCAGAACTTGAGGGTTGCTTTTAAGCCCCTTTTAAGGCCAGAACTCTAAGGACCTTTAGGCTAGGCCTGTTAGTAAGATTGCCTGTCAGGCTAGAGATCAGGGTTACTGGTAAGGTCCTCTAGGCTACAGTGTGGGGGTTGATGGAAGGCTGCCTTTTAAGCTAGAGGTCGGGGGGTTGCTAGTAAGGCCCTATAGGCTAGAAAAAATGTTTATCTGCTGATTATTAATTCACAGTCCAAAGGTGAGGCAGCAGAGCATCTTAAAAACTCTGAAAACCTGCCTTGCTGGTTAAACTGTAACGTGGGCCTTTAGGAGAACCATCAGGTGGTACCAGAGCAGAAGCTGTAAACCCCTTAAATCGTTCAGTTCACTCAGTGTCCTTAAGTGAAGTTGGGTGATTGTTTAAAATGATCTGAGTAGTGTAGGATCATATAGAAGTATAGTATTGTAGTTATATATTCAGTGTTGGGTAGTAAAGTATGTGCTGTGCAGTGTTTGTAGTTGGGCTGATCGTGATGTGACGGCTCCTCTGGTTTATCTGATCTACCACTAAACCAGTGCTTATTAATTCTCAGCTGCAGTGTAGACCCCTGAAGTACCTGGTAATCTGAAACCTCCAAGCTAACGACAGAGCAGTTATTTATTTATAATTAAACTGTACCAGTAATTGATGGTCAGACTCTCAGTCTGTTTAATTTTATCTGCTGTTATTAGAACAAAATTTATATTAACTGTGGCTTCCATATCAGTCCAGCTCTGTTTTTTAGATTTAGTTTATTTATTATTGTTCAACAATCAAGATTAAGTTGGGTTTTTTCTTTACCTGCTTCAGGAGTGAAATGAAGCTTGTTTGGTGTTTAAATACATACGGTTTTTATTTTAAGCAGAAGACACGTTAATCAGGGCCCGGTGTGCCAAGCTGCTGAAATGTACATATTTTATCTTTAATGCCTGACGGTCGTCAGCTGGCATGAGATGTAAACAAATCTGTCGTGGTTTAAGGCCAAGAGGACGTTAACACACGGAGAGAATTCACTCCACCAGCGAAGATCTGCCGTCCAAGGCTTTTTAGAGCTTCTGCTCAGTTAATGCTGGTATTATATAACAGGTGATGGTATTAATGAAGATTCTGAATTCTATTTCTGGTTTCTTCACCTTTTAAAATAGTCTGTCCAGTTCTGGTGAAGTCCTCAGTCTTTGATGCCACCAGCATGTACCCATGCTGCTCACGCTGGAGCTTAAAGACTCCGTTATTTAAACGAAGTGCTCGTCCAGGGCTGCGTTTACATCTCAGACCGTGGCCCCAGCTCGAGTTAATGTAATGACTGGGACGGTATGTGCCTTCATGGCCACTATACATTAAATAATATAAAATAAATATGAATCAGAAAGAGGGTCTCAGGTTAGTGGCTAGCAGTGCAGGTGGTGCTTCTACCTCACAGCTGTCACGTAGCTCAGGTGAGCTCGCGCTGTCTAATGGCTGTATGAACAGCGTGGGCGTCAAATAGTATCTGCAGGTAAGAGACCAATAAACAATACTGCAACATGCATTGCTCCTCCTCACTGTCTTCTTTTTCTCTCTCACTTTCACTTCTTTTTTCCCGCCCTTCATTCTCTCTCTCTCCTCTCTCTCTCTCTCTCGCCCTCTACCTTTCGCTCTTTCTTTTTTTTTCTTTTGTTTTCTGCTGTTTAGCTGCCTACAAGCACGCGGATGGTAAAAAGATTGACGGGCGGAGAGTGCTGGTGGACGTGGAGAGAGGACGCACGGTGAAAGGATGGCACCCCCGTAGGCTTGGTAAGACCCTGCTGTTCTCACTAGTTCAACTTTCTTTCAGGGTGTGCGTTTGAATACGTTAGATTTTTAGTTTTGGAGATGTTGGTAATTTGATAATGATGGTCAGATTTAAAGTTCTCGTGGTAGATTAGATTTTCTACACTGTTTTGAGAGAGTGGTGTGTAAACTCCTGCTCCCTCAGTCCGTGTAATGAATAACAATAGGCTGTAAATAACAGTTTTGAAGTTAGTGATGTCACAGTAACCAAAGCATGTACTAGGAGTGAAATATTAATAGTTCCAAATCACAAGAGCTGCTGTTTTAATTTTGTAATACTTCATCAACAATATTGTCTTCAATTAACAGAATATAGTGTCTCACTTTAGGCTGAAACGATTCCTCGAGGAGCTCGATTACAAAAAATCATTGAAGCAAATTCTATACAGCGCGCTGTTTCACACGGATGATGCTTACGGTGTTGCCAGGCGACATGAAGATGGTTCGATGGTGTGAATTAGAAAATAAGGAGTTCCTCCAGTCAGAGGCAGGTTTTCTTGTCATCGCTGCCTCTGGCTCGCTCACTGGGGGACACGTGTAGTGATAAATAAACTTGACTGGACTTGAAACAGATCAGCCTTAGAGTCACAGTAAGGTCAGGTGTACGTTGGTGTAGTTGACGTAACTGATCTTTGCTGATGTTTGATCTTTCTAGGTGGAGGTCTGGGTGGTACCAGAAGGGGCGGAGCAGATGTGAACATCAAGCACTCTGGCAGAGATGATACCTCACGCTATGATGATCGACCTATTGGGGGGTGAGTATGGATGGGTGGTGGGCCGTGATTCTCTTGCTGTAAGCTGAGTAGATGCATGCGTGTGAATGAGTTGGGCTTTGTGACATCACAAAGACGGTGAATTCAAATCAGGCTGTATGTTTTGAAGTGTTAGTGTCTGTGATGTATTTAATATCAAGATCAGTCTCATCTCAGTAATTGATCAAATCTCATAGCAGGTAATGTGATGATTATTGAAAGGTAGTTACTGATAATCGATCGGTTGATAGCTTCTTACTCCCCGGGTGTTGAAGTGTTGAGGAAACTGTTTGAGTTTTGTAATCTGAGTTGTGAGTGAGCCTGAGTGGTGAACTTGCCGTCTCTCGTCTGACTCCTGGTCGTCTTGTGTTGCAGTGACCGTGACCGCGAGCGTGACCGGCGGGACCGCAGCCGGGAGCGGGACCGAGATAAGGAGCGCGGGGAGCGTCGTCGCTCTCGCTCCAGAGAGAGACGCAGACGCACCAGGTCCCGCGAGCGAGAGAGGGGGGTCGGGGGAGGCGGGGAGGAGGGCGGCAGCGCCCGGCGCAGGGAAAGAGACCGGGAAAGACCGGAGGGAGAGGGCAAGAGCCGCGAGAGGAGCCGGGACCGCGACAGAGAGCGGGACCGCAAGAGGAGGAGCAGGAGCAGGGACAGGAGGAGGGACAGAGAGAGGGGCAAGGGAGCAGAAGGAGGAGAGGAGGGCATGGGGGGCATGGGGGGCATGACGGACGGCGTGGGAGAGGGAGGAGAGAGGGGCATGGAGGACCCCAGCGGAGGCGAGCTGGGACGCGGTGAGGAGGGAGGTGTTGAGGGAGAGGACAGAGGGAGGGATCGGGACAGAGAGAGGGATCGGGACAGGGACAGGAAGAGAA
>CM038719.1:857719-872719 GCA_021613375.1 Megaleporinus macrocephalus
CACACGATCTACCTCAAACCACACGATCTCCTAAACCACACGATCCACCTTAAACCACACGATCCACCTTAAACCACACGATCTACCTCAAACCACGATCCACCTCAAACCACACGATCCACCTCAAACCACGATCTACCTTAAACCACACGATCTACCTTAAACCACACGATCCACCTTAAACCACGATCCACCTTAAACACACGATCCCCTCAAACCAACGATCCACCTTAAACCACACGATCCACCTTAAACCACACGATCCCCTTAAACCACACGATTCCACCTTAAACACACGATCCACTCTTAAACCACACGATCTACCTTAAACCACACATCTACCTTAAACCACACGATCCACCTCAAACCACACGATCCACCTTAAACCACACGATCCACCTTAAACCACACGATCCACCTCAACCACACGATCTACCTTAAACCACACGATCTACCTTAAACCACGATCCACCTTAAACCACACGATCCACCTTAAACCACACGATCCACCTCAAACCACACGATCTACCTCAACCACACGATCCACCTTAAACCACACGATCCACCTCAAACCACACGATCCACCTTAAACCACACAATCCACCTCAAACCACACGATCCACCTCAAACCACACGATCCACCTTAAACACACGATCCCTTAAACCACACGATCTACCTTAAACCACACGATCCACCTCAAACCACACGATCCACCTTAAACCACACGATCCACCTTAAACCACACGATCCACCAAAACCACACGATCTACCTTAAACCACACGATCCACCTTAAACCACACGATCCACCTTAAACCACACGATCCACCTTAAACCACACGATCCACCTCAAACCACACGATCTACCTCAAACCACACGATCCACCTTAAACCACACGATCCACCTCAAACCACAGATCCACCTTAAACCACACGATCCACCTTAAACCACACGATCTACCTTAAACCACACGATCTACCTTAAACCACACGATCCACCTCAAACCACACGATCCACCTCAAACCACACGATCTACCTCAAACCACGCGATCCACCTTAAACCACACGATCCACCTTAAATCACACGATCCACCTCAAACCACACGATCCACCCTTAAACCACACGATCCACCTTAAACCACAGGATCCACCTCAAACCACACGATCCACCTTAAACCACACGATCTACCTTAAACCACACGATCTACCTTAAACCACACGATCCACATTAAACCACACGATCCACCTTAAACCACACGATCTACCTTAAACCACACGATCTACCTTAAACCACACGATCTACCTTAAACCACACGATCCACCTTAAACCACACGATCCACCTCAAACCACACGATCCACCTCAAACCACACGATCTACCTCAAACCACACGATCCACCTTAAACCACACGATCCACCTTAAATCACACGATCCACCTCAAACCACACGATCCACCTTAAACCACACGATCCACCTTAAACCACACGATCCACCTCAAACCACACGATCTACCTTAAACCACACGATCTACCTTAAACCACACGATCCACCTTAAACCACACGATCCACCTCAAACCACACGATCCACCTTAAACCACACGATCTACCTTAAACCACACGATCTACCTTAAACCACACGATCCACCTTAAACCACTCGATCCACCTTAAACCACACGATCTACCTTAAACCACACGATCCACCTTAAACCACACGATCCACCTTAAATCACACGATCCACCTCAAACCACACGATCCACCTTAAACCACACGATCTACCTTAAACCACACGATCTACCTTAAACCACACGATCCACCTTAAACCACACGATCCACCTCAAACCACACGATCCACCTCAAACCACACGATCTACCTTAAACCACACGATCTACCTTAAACCACACGATCCACCTTAAACCACACGATCCACCTTAAACCACACGATCCACCTCAAACCACACGATCCACCTTAAACCACACGATCCACCTCAAACCACACGATCCACCTCAAACCACACGATCCACCTTAAACCACACGATCCACCTCAAACCACACGATCCACCTCAAACCACACGATCCACCTTAAACCACACGATCTACCTTAAACCACACGATCTACCTTAAACCACACGATCCACCTTAAACCACACGATCCACCTTAAACCACACGATCTACCTCAAACCACACGATCTACCTCAAACCACACGATCCACCTTAAACCACACGATCCACCTTAAACCTCAGGATCCACCTTAAACCACACGATCTACCTTAAACCACACGATCCACCTTAAACCACACGATCCACCTTAAATCACACGATCCACCTCAAACCACACGATCCACCTTAAACCACACAATCCACCTTAAACCACACGATCCACCTCAAACCACACGATCCACCTTAAACCACACGATCTACCTTAAACCACACGATCTACCTTAAACCACACGATCCACCTCAAACCACACGATCCACCTTAAACCACACGATCCACCTTAAACCACACGATCCACCTCAAACCACACGATCTACCTTAAACCACACGATCTACCTTAAACCACACGATCCACCTTAAACCACACGATCCACCTCAAACCACACGATCTACCTCAAACCACACGATCCACCTTAAACCACACGATCCACCTTAAACCACAGGATCCACCTTAAACCACACGATCCACCTTAAACCACACGATCTACCTTAAACCACACGATCTACCTTAAACCACACGATCCACCTCAAACCACACGATCCACCTCAAACCACACGATCTACCCCAAACCACACGATCCACCTTAAACCACACGATCCACCTTAAATCACACGATCCACCTCAAACCACACGATCCACCTTAAACCACACGATCCACCTTAAACCACAGGATCCACCTCAAACCACACGATCCACCTTAAACCACACGATCTACCTTAAACCACACGATCTACCTTAAACCACACGATCCACATTAAACCACACGATCCACCTTAAATCACACGATCTACCTCAAACCACACGATCTACCTTAAACCACACGATCCACCTTAAACCACACGATCTACCTTAAACCACACGATCTACCTTAAACCACACGATCCACCTTAAACCACACGATCCACCTCAAACCACACGATCCACCTCAAACCACACGATCTACCTCAAACCACACGATCCACCTTAAACCACACGATCCACCTTAAATCACACGATCCACCTCAAACCACACGATCCACCTTAAACCACACGATCCACCTTAAACCACACGATCCACCTCAAACCACACGATCTACCTCAAACCACACGATCTACCTTAAACCACACGATCCACCTTAAACCACACGATCCACCTCAAACCACACGATCCACCTTAAACCACACGATCTACCTTAAACCACACGATCTACCTTAAACCACACGATCCACCTTAAACCACACGATCCACCTTAAACCACACGATCCACCTCAAACCACACGATCCACCTCAAACCACACGATCCACCTTAAACCACACGATCCACCTCAAACCACACGATCCACCTCAAACCACACGATCCACCTTAAACCACACGATCTACCTTAAACCACACGATCTACCTTAAACCACACGATCCACCTTAAACCACACGATCCACCTTAAACCACACGATCTACCTCAAACCACACGATCTACCTCAAACCACACGATCCACCTTAAACCACACGATCTACCTTAAACCACACGATCTACCTCAAACCACACGATCCACCTTAAACCACACGATCCACCTTAAACCTCAGGATCCACCTTAAACCACACGATCTACCTTAAATCACACGATCCACCTTAAATCACACGATCCACCTTAAATCACACGATCCACCTCAAACCACACGATCCACCTTAAACCACACAATCCACCTTAAACCACACGATCCACCTCAAACCACACGATCCACCTTAAACCACACGATCTACCTTAAACCACACGATCTACCTTAAACCACACGATCCACCTCAAACCACACGATCCACCTTAAACCACACGATCCACCTTAAACCACACGATCCACCTCAAACCACACGATCTACCTTAAACCACACGATCTACCTTAAACCACACGATCCACCTTAAACCACACGATCCACCTTAAACCACACGATCCACCTCAAACCACACGATCTACCTCAAACCACACGATCCACCTTAAACCACACGATCCACCTTAAACCACAGGATCCACCTTAAACCACACGATCCACCTTAAACCACACGATCTACCTTAAACCACACGATCCACCTCAAACCACACGATCCACCTCAAACCACACGATCTACCTCAAACCACACGATCCACCTTAAACCACACGATCCACCTTAAATCACACGATCCACCTTAAACCACACGATCCACCTTAAACCACACGATCTACCTTAAACCACACGATCCACCTTAAACCACACGATCCACCTCAAACCACACGATCTACCTTAAACCACACGATCCACCTTAAACCACACGATCTACCTCAAACCACACGATCCACCTCAAACCACACGATCCACCTTAAATCACACGATCCACCTCAAACCACACGATCCACCTTAAACCACACGATCCACCTTAAACCACACGATCCACCTTAAACCACACGATCCACCTCAAACCACACGATCCACCTTAAACCACACGATCCACCTCAAACCACACGATCCACCTTAAACCACACGATCTACCTTAAACCACACGATCCACCTTAAACCACACGATCTACCTTAAACCACACGATCTACCTTAAACCACACGATCCACCTTAAACCACACGATCTACCTTAAACCACACGATCTACCTCAAACCACACGATCCACCTCAAACCACACGATCTACCTCAAACCACACGATCCACCTCAAACCACACGATCCACCTTAAACCACACGATCCACCTTAAATCACACGATCCACCTTAAACCACACGATCTACCTCAAACCACACGATCCACCTTAAACCACACGATCCACCTTAAATCACACGATCCACCTTAAACCACACGATCCACCTTAAATCACACGATCCACCTCAAACCACACGATCCACCTTAAACCACACGATCTACCTCAAACCACTCGATCCACCTTAAACCACACGATCCACCTTAAATCACACGATCCACCTTAAACCACACGATCTACCTCAAACCACACAATCCACCTTAAACCACACGATCCACCTTAAATCACACGATCCACCTTAAACCACACGATCCACCTTAAACCACACGATCTACCTCAAACCACACGATCCACCTTAAACCACACGATCTATCTCAAACCACACGATCCACCTCAAACCACACGATCCACCTTAAACCACACGATCTACCTTAAACCACACGATCCACCTTAAACCACACGATCCACCTTAAACCACACGATCCACCTTAAACCACACGATCTACCTTAAACCACACGATCTACCTCAAACCACACGATCCACCTTAAACCACACGATCTACCTTAAACCACACGATCTACCTTAAACCACACGATCCACCTCAAACCACACGATCCACCTTAAACCACACGATCCACCTTAAACCACACGATCCACCTCAAACCACACGATCTACCTTAAACCACACGATCTACCTTAAACCACACGATCCACCTTAAACCACACGATCCACCTCAAACCACACGATCTACCTCAAACCACACGATCCACCTTAAACCACACGATCCACCTTAAACCACAGGATCCACCTTAAACCACACGATCCACCTTAAACCACACGATCTACCTTAAACCACACGATCTACCTTAAACCACACGATCCACCTCAAACCACACGATCCACCTCAAACCACACGATCTACCTCAAACCACACGATCCACCTTAAACCACACGATCCACCTTAAATCACACGATCCACCTCAAACCACACGATCCACCTTAAACCACACGATCCACCTTAAACCACAGGATCCACCTCAAACCACACGATCCACCTTAAACCACACGATCTACCTTAAACCACACGATCTACCTTAAACCACACGATCCACATTAAACCACACGATCCACCTTAAACCACACGATCTACCTTAAACCACACGATCTACCTTAAACCACACGATCCACCTTAAACCACACGATCCACCTCAAACCACACGATCCACCTCAAACCACACGATCTACCTCAAACCACACGATCCACCTTAAACCACACGATCCACCTTAAATCACACGATCCACCTCAAACCACACGATCCACCTTAAACCACACGATCCACCTTAAACCACACGATCCACCTCAAACCACACGATCTACCTTAAACCACACGATCTACCTTAAACCACACGATCCACCTTAAACCACACGATCCACCTCAAACCACACGATCCACCTTAAACCACACGATCTACCTTAAACCACACGATCTACCTTAAACCACACGATCCACCTTAAACCACACGATCCACCTTAAACCACACGATCTACCTTAAACCACACGATCCACCTCAAACCACACGATCCACCTCAAACCACACGATCCACCTTAAACCACACGATCCACCTCAAACCACACGATCCACCTCAAACCACACGATCCACCTTAAACCACACGATCTACCTTAAACCACACGATCTACCTTAAACCACACGATCCACCTTAAACCACACGATCCACCTTAAACCACACGATCTACCTCAAACCACACGATCTACCTCAAACCACACGATCCACCTTAAACCACACGATCTACCTTAAACCACACGATCTACCTCAAACCACACGATCCACCTTAAACCACACGATCCACCTTAAACCTCAGGATCCACCTTAAACCACACGATCTACCTTAAATCACACGATCCACCTTAAATCACACGATCCACCTTAAATCACACGATCCACCTCAAACCACACGATCCACCTTAAACCACACGATCCACCTTAAACCACACGATCCACCTCAAACCACACGATCCACCTTAAACCACACGATCTACCTTAAACCACACGATCCACCTTAAACCACACGATCCACCTCAAACCACACGATCTACCTTAAACCACACGATCTACCTTAAACCACACGATCCACCTTAAACCACACGATCCACCTTAAACCACACGATCCACCTCAAACCACACGATCTACCTCAAACCACACGATCCACCTTAAACCACACGATCCACCTTAAACCACAGGATCCACCTTAAACCACACGATCCACCTTAAACCACACGATCTACCTTAAACCACACGATCTACCTTAAACCACACGATCCACCTCAAACCACACGATCCACCTCAAACCACACGATCTACCTCAAACCACACGATCCACCTTAAACCACACGATCCACCTTAAATCACACGATCCACCTCAAACCACACGATCCACCTTAAACCACACGATCCACCTTAAACCACACGATCCACCTTAAACCACACGATCCACCTCAAACCACACGATCCACCTTAAACCACACGATCTACCTTAAACCACACGATCTACCTTAAACCACACGATCCACATTAAACCACACGATCCACCTTAAACCACACGATCTACCTTAAACCACACGATCCACCTTAAACCACACGATCCACCTTAAACCACACGATCCACCTCAAACCACACGATCTACCTCAAACCACACGATCCACCTTAAACCACACGATCCACCTTAAATCTCACGATCCACCTCAAACCACACGATCCACCTTAAACCACACGATCCACCTTAAACCACACGATCCACCTCAAACCACACGATCTACCTTAAACCACACGATCTACCTTAAACCACACGATCTACCTTAAACCACACGATCCACCTTAAACCACACGATCCACCTCAAACCACACGATCTACCTTAAACCACACGATCTACCTTAAACCACACGATCCACCTTAAACCACACGATCCACCTCAAACCACACGATCCACCTCAAACCACACGATCCACCTTAAACCACACGATCCACCTCAAACTACACGATCCACCTCAAACCACACGATCCACCTTAAACCACACGATCTACCTTAAACCACACGATCTACCTTAAACCACACGATCCACCTTAAACCACACGATCCACCTTAAACCACACGATCTACCTCAAACCACACGATCTACCTCAAACCACACGATCCACCTTAAACCACACGATCTACCTTAAACCACACGATCTACCTCAAACCACACGATCCACCTTAAACCACACGATCTACCTTAAACCACACGATCCACCTTAAATCACACGATCCACCTTAAATCACACGATCTACCTTAAACCACACGATCTACCTTAAACCACACGATCCACCTCAAACCACACGATCCACCTCAAACCACACGATCTACCTCAAACCACACGATCCACCTTAAACCACACGATCCACCTTAAATCACACGATCCACCTCAAACCACACGATCCACCTTAAACCACACGATCCACCTTAAACCACACGATCCACCTCAAACCACACGATCCACCTTAAACCACACGATCTACCTTAAACCACACGATCTACCTTAAACCACACGATCCACATTAAACCACACGATCCACCTTAAACCACACGATCTACCTTAAACCACACGATCTACCTTAAACCACACGATCCACCTTAAACCACACGATCCACCTTAAACCACACGATCCACCTCAAACCACACGATCTACCTCAAACCACACGATCCACCTTAAACCACACGATCCACCTTAAACCACACGATCCACCTTAAACCACACGATCCACCTCAAACCACACGATCTACCTTAAACCACACGATCCACCTTAAACCACACGATCCACCTCAAACCACACGATCCACCTTAAACCACACGATCCACCTCAAACCACACGATCTACCTTAAACCACACGATCTACCTTAAACCACACGATCTACCTTAAACCACACGATCCACCTTAAACCACACGATCCACCTCAAACCACACGATCTACCTTAAACCACACGATCTACCTTAAACCACACGATCCACCTTAAACCACACGATCCACCTCAAACCACACGATCCACCTCAAACCACACGATCCACCTTAAACCACACGATCCACCTCAAACTACACGATCCACCTCAAACCACACGATCCACCTTAAACCACACGATCTACCTTAAACCACACGATCTACCTTAAACCACACGATCTACCTTAAACCACACGATCCACCTTAAACCACACGATCTACCTCAAACCACACGATCTACCTCAAACCACACGATCCACCTTAAACCACACGATCTACCTTAAACCACACGATCCACCTTAAACCACACGATCCACCTCAAACCACACGATCCACCTTAAACCACACGATCTACCTTAAACCACACGATCTACCTCAAACCACACGATCTACCTCAAACCACACGATCCACCTTAAACCACACGATCTACCTTAAACCACACGATCTACCTCAAACCACACGATCTACCTTAAACCACACGATCCACCTTAAACCTCAGGATCCTTCTATAAACAGGTATATATATTTAATAATCTGCTGTTGGGGACAGTACGTGTTTCCTGGTGTTATTATTGAAGGTCAGTGATGTTAATTCAGTACGTGGTGATTTGATGTGTATCAGTTTCACTGTCTGTACATCAGAACATAAAACCATCACACAGCTATTAAAGAGCCAATATCATAGAGTTTCCCTCATCCAGGAGTTCAGTGTTTCTGTGATGTCACAACAACCATCTCAGTTACATATGCAGATCTGCCAGAACATAAAATGGACAGTGAGTGGACAGTGAGTGGAGATCCTGTATGGTCAGAGGAGCTGATACAGTGGACAGTGAGTGGAGGTCCTGTATGGTCAGTGGAGTTGATACAGTGAACAGTGAGTGGAGATCCTGTATGGTCAGTGGAGCTGATACAGTGGACAGTGAGTGGAGGTCCTGTATGGTCAGTGGAGCTGATACAGTGGACAGTGAGTGGAGGTCCTGTATGGTCAGTGGAGCTGATACAGTGGACAGTGAGTGGAGGTCCTGTATGGTCAGTGGAGCTGATACAGTGGACAGTGAGTGGAGGTCCTGTATGGTCAGTGGAGCTGATACAGTGGTCAGTGAGTGGAGGTCCTGTATGGTCAGTGGAGCTGATACAGTGGTCAGTGAGTGGAGGTCCTGTATGGTCAGTGGAGCTGATACAGTGGACAGTGAGTGGAGGTCCTGTATGGTCAGTGGAGCTGATACAGTGGTCAGTGAGTGGAGGTCCTGTATGGTCAGTGGAGCTGATACAGTGGTCAGTGAGTGGAGGTCCTGTATGGTCAGTAGAGCTGATACAGTGGACAGTGAGTGGAGGTCCTGTATGGTCAGTAGAGCTGATACAGTGGACAGTGAGTGGAGGTCCTGTATGGTCAGTGGAGCTGATACAGTGGACAGTGAGTGGAGGTCCTGTATGGTCAGTGGAGCTGATACAGTGGTCAGTGAGTGGAGATATAAGGTGGGTTTAATGTTACGGCTGATTAAAGCAGGTCTGATATGATTATTAATAATGACCGGAATACGTACTGTTAATAAATAAAATTAAATATTAATAATTATGGGTTTCAGTGTGACGCTATCATACGCAGCGCTCTCATCGGACGCATTCTGATTCGCTAGCTCGCTGATTGGACGCCAGGGTGTTGCTGTGGTAACAGTAAACTTTGCCGCTTGTGTGTTGAGAAGTTCTCCGCTGCGTTCTAGATAGCAGCGCGAGCTACAGGTTAGGTTTGATGTTGTGTAGGTGTTGTTTTGGGGTGCGGTCAGTTATTAATCTCTTTAGGACTGCGCGCGCGTGGGCTGGTCAGCAGAATGGACCGCTGGTGCACCGACAGGCGGGGAGGCCTCGCTCAGACCTCCACAGGTACCGGACACGCGTATGTCCAGCCGCCGTCCTTCAGAACCGACAGCTGTAAGGTGGGTCAGTGGACAGCACGCTGTCTGTCTGGGCTGTATGGTCACTCACAGGGGCTTACGATGTTGAAGGACAACTCCACCGACTCTTCTAAAGTATCAACTAGTAAGCAATAACAGCATTAATAGCATTATAATAGCAATATTAGCAATAATAGCATTATAATGATGTATTAATATGAAGGGCAACTCCACCGACTTTTCAAAAGTATCAACTAGTAAGCAATAACAACATTAATAGTAATAATAATATTATAATAGCAATAATAACATTAATAGTAATAATAATATTATAATAGCAATAATAACATCAATAGTACTATAATAGCAATAATAGCATTATAATAGTAATCATAGCAAATTATTAATGTTAATTTATACAGTACACGTATTTAAAGTGTGTGATTGGATAAAAGGAGAACTTCACCAAAATTCTACTAAAAGTAAAATATTTCGATTGTAGGGTTTATATCATTTTTATGTAATCACTTTCCAACCTCTTCTATCTGAACTGGTTTTAACTGGTCTAATTTTAAGTGCACCTTATACTCACTGTACTGCTGCTGTAAGAACACTGTTTACACTCACTACTCACACAAAAACACTATTGTTTACATTTGTTTCTTGCCACTTGCACTGTATGGCTGCTGTTCTTCATACTTGCACATAAAAACACACATAATTTTTATTTTTAATTATAAAAAAGAAAAAAATGTACTTTAATTTATGTTTAATGTATGTTATCTTTATCTATTGGTAAATGGAATAGAAATAGAAATTCTTAGTAATCGCTTGTGAAGAATTCTGGTTCCATTGATTTACATTGAAAGTGAGGACAGTTGTTCTCTCCTGTAAAGCTGCTGTTATGGAGATACCTGCTGGAAAGCGGTGACATCACAGTTTGAATCAGAGCAGTCAGTCATATCACAGGTAGATAGTGGTGCAGCTGTGATGTTGCTGGATTGATGTTTAACTGTTTGCAGGTGTTTTTCTGTTTATTGAGTCATTTTAGCTACAGCTCAATCTTTTTATTCTCACTTATTTTATTTTCATTTGTATATAAAAATCTATTTTATAATCTACCTCCTCGTTTATACAGAGCTCTCTGATCTTCTTTCCCCATCTGTGGTATTCCCTCGTTTCCCGGCACTATCACTTCTACACAGCGGCTACAGAGCCCACAAGCAACTGCTCAGTCAGCACTAGACTGTTTAATCTCCATCGTGTGCAGAATCTAGTAAATAACAACACATAGCTGGTCAAGAAACACCTGTCCAGTTATTTATGGGAGCCTGAAATCTGTAAAAATGAAGCTGATGTTCTGCTACGTAGTCCAACTTGCTGCAGTCGTGCACAAGCATGTTATTGCATTAATATTCCCAGATTAACCTCCTGAGAACCTCCTGAGAACCTCCTGAGAACCTCCTGAGAATCTCCTGAGAACCTCCTGAGAACCTCCTGAGAATCTCCTGCTGTGAAAACTATTCACACCTCTCCACAAAGACGACCAGACAACTACAGCTTTTTAAAATCATAATCCTGTACAGCTGTACACAGCATTTACAGGGGAAGTCCACCAGTTTTTCAAAAGTTCTACGCAATTAAATGACTGTTGTTGTCGGGATACAGTACTGTGCAAAAGTTGGATTTCAACTTTGGGCCCCAGTTGGGTTATAACTTTGAACTCTAGTTGGGTTATAACTTTGAGCTCTAGTTGGGTTATAACTTTGAACTCTAGTTGGGTTATAACTTTGAGCTCTAGTTGGGTTGTAACTTTGAGCTCTAGTTGGGTTATAACTTTGAACTCTAGTTGGGTTATAACTTTGAACTCCAGTTGGGTTATAACTTTGAACCCCAGTTGGGTTATAACTTTGAACCCCAGTTGGGTTATAACTTTGAGCTCTAGCTGGGTTATAACTTTGAACCCCAGTTGGGTTATAACTTTGAACCCCAGTTGGGTTATAACTTTGAACTCCAGTTGGGTTATAACTTTGAACCCCAGTTGGGTTATAACTTTGAACCCCAGTTGGGTTATAACTTTGAGCTCTAGCTGGGTTATAACTTTGAACCCCAGTTGGGTTATAACTTTGAACCCCAGTTGGGTTATAACTTTGAACTCCAGTTGGGTTATAACTTTGAACTCCAGTTGGGTTATAACTTTGAGCTCTAGCTGGGTTATAACTTTGAACCCCAGTTGGGTTATAACTTTGAACTCCAGTTGGGTTATAACTTTGAACTCTAGTTGGGTTATAACTTTGAACCCCAGTTGGGTTATAACTTTGAACTCCAGTTGGGTTATAACTTTGAACTCCAGTTGGGTTATAACTTTGAGCTCTAGCTGCGTTATAACTTTGAACCCCAGTTGGGTTATAACTTTGAACTCCAGTTGGGTTATAACTTTGAACTCTAGTTGGGTTATAACTTTGAACCCCAATTGGGTTATAACTTTGAACTCCAGTTGGGTTATAACTTTGAACTCCAGTTGGGTTATAACTTTGAGCTCTAGCTGGGTTATAACTTTGAACCCCAGTTGGGTTATAACTTTGAACTCCAGTTGGGTTATAACTTTGAACCCCAGTTGGGTTATAACTTTGAGCTCTAGCAGGGTTATAACTTTGAACCCCAGTTGGGTTATAACTTTGAACCCCAGTTGGGTTATAACTTTGAACTCCAGTTGGGTTATAACTTTGAACTCCAGTTGGGTTATAACTTTGAGCTCTAGCTGGGTTATAACTTTGAACCCCAGTTGGGTTATAACTTTGAACTCCAGTTGGGTTATAACTTTGAACTCCAGTTGGGTTATAACTTTGAGCTCTAGCAGGGTTATAACTTTGAACTCCAGTTGGGTTATAACTTTGAACTCCAGTTGGGTTATAACTTTGAGCTCTAGCTGGGTTATAACTTTGAACCCCAGTTGGGTTATAACTTTGAACTCCAGTTGGGTTATAACTTTGAACTCTAGTTGGGTTATAACTTTGAACCCCAGTTGGGTTATAACTTTGAACTCCAGTTGGGTTATAACTTTGAACCCCAGTTGGGTTATAACTTTGAACTCCAGTTGGGTTATAACTTTGAACTCCAGTTGGGTTATAACTTTGAGCTCTAGCTGGGTTATAACTTTGAACCCCAGTTGGGTTATAACTTTGAACCCCAGTTGGGTTATAACTTTGAACTCCAGTTGGGTTATAACTTTGAACTCCAGTTGGGTTATAACTTTGAACCCCAGTTGGGTTATAACTTTGAACCCCAGTTGGGTTATAACTTTGAACCCCAGTTGGGTTATAACTTTAGGTCCCAGTTGAGCTACAGATGTGGGCATCATTTGTGTCATTGCTGTGGGGCCCAGTTAGGCTACATTTGTGGCCCCAGCAGGGTTACAGTTGTTTTTGTTTAGACTACGGGGTTGGTGTTTGTGGGCCCTCATATGGTGCCCACTGTAGCCCAGACTGGCCCCATTAGTGGTCATATGGAGCCAATGAACAAATCTTTGTGGGCTCCAACAGGGTTTCCTAAATGGGACCCAATTGTCAGCCCATCTGTAACCCATGTGGGGCCCAAACAGTAGAGCGAGCATCACACTGAACTCTCTCTCTCTCTCTCTCCACCAGTGAAGCTGATCTAAATGTGGGTAGTTGGTGAGACTGAGTGCTGAATGATGTGAGGTCTTTATTTCTTTACTGATGTGTCTTTGCTCTAGGACGCTCCTCTCCCTCCTCTTCTCCAGCGCCAGAGCCGGGGGCCTGGACCTCTACATTACTCTCTCACGTCCCACTCAGAACACAACCACAAACCCATCAACGGGCCGCTGGGAACCGTCATCTACTGTAAAGCCTCTCCTCAGCGGAACACACACTTCCTGAACGAGCTGGCTCAGAAGGTCTGTGTATGTTTATTAATAGTATTAACGTATAGTTCTGTAGCTGTTTCAGTAAATACATCTACAGAGAACATCAGCATAAATAACATACACGTTCAAGAACATCAGTCACAATCAAACACACAACAAAGACATAAGACAGATAAGACAACAGATTTAATGAGTTCTGTAGTAATTTATATTT
>CM038719.1:877719-892719 GCA_021613375.1 Megaleporinus macrocephalus
GTAGAGAGAGAGAGAGCAGGGAGAGAGAGAGTGTAGAGAGAGAGAGAGTGAGAGAGTGTAGAGAGAGAGAGTGTGTAGAGAGAGAGGGAAAGAGAGAGAGTGTGTGTAGAGAGAGAGAGAGCAGGGAGAGAGAGAGGATTGCGAGGAGAGAGAAAGAGATACAGAGAGAGAGAGGAAGATTGTGTAGAGAGAGAGAGTGTGTTTGTATGTAGAGAGAGAGAGGGGAGAGAGAGAGCAGAGAGAGAGAGAGTGTAGAGAGAAAGAGAGAGGGAGAGAGAGAGGGAGAAAGAGAGAGAGAGAAAGAGTGTGTAGAGAGTGAGAGAGGGGGAGAGAGAGAGGGAGAAAGAGAGAGAGAGAAAGAGTGTGTAGAGAGTGAGAGAGTGAGAGAGTGTAGAGAGAGAGAGTGTGTAGAGAGAGAGGGAAAGAGAGAGAGTGTGTAGAGAGAGAGAGAGAGAGAGAGAGAGAGAGGGAGTGTAGAGAGAGAGAGAGAGGGAGTGTAGAGAGAGAGAGAGAGGGAGAAAGAGAGAGAGAGAAAGAGAGTGTAGAGAGTGAGAGAGTGTAGAGAGAGTGAGAGTGTGTAGAGAGAGAGAGAGAGAGAGAGAGAGAGAGTGTAGAGAGAGAGAGAGGGAGAAAGAGAGAGAGAGAAAGAGAGTGTAGAGAGTGAGAGTGAGAGAGTGTAGAGAGAGAGAGAGTGTGTAGAGAGAGAGAGAGAGAGAGAGAGAGAGAGGGAGAAAGAGAGAGAGAGAAAGAGAGTGTAGAGAGTGAGAGTGAGAGAGTGTAGAGAGAGAGAGAGAGTGTAGAGAGTGAGAGAGTGTGAGAGTGTAGAGAGAGAGGGAAAGAGAGAGAGTGTGTAGAGAGAGAGAGAGAGAGAGAGAGAGAGGAGGTGAATACATTAACTCTAAATAAAGATAATTCATGTAAAGTGTGTTGATGGAGAAGCTCCTCTGAGTGTGAGGATGATGGAGGCTGCTCCTCTCTAATGGGGCTGCGGTGCTGATGGAGGGTCTTACGCTTCTTCTCTCCTAAATCAGGCGCTGTATGGACAGCTGGACCGGACTCCAGCCCTTCTGACCAGAGAGCCACTGCTCAGCACAACACAGGCGGTCCACAGGCGCTTCAGCAGGTAACGTCTGACCACCAGAGGGTAGTGTAGCCACATATATGGCCTGTGGAGCAGCCCTGTGGAGCTGGGACGTGCTCTCATGAGGTGTGATGGTTTATACTGGGCAGAAGTGGGCTGGACACAGCTGGACACTGAGTCTGAGTGAAGGCAGACAGGATCATGTTCTCCAGAGAGGAGAATTATAACATGTTGGGCCTGAAACAGCCTCACTGCTCTCCTGCAAATCATACTAATAAACAGAGCTAACAGTGGTGGTCCTCAGTACCTGCTGAGTGTCCGGTTGAATATTTTTTGGATCAGGATGGATCCTGACTGACCACCATGATTTAAAGAACCCTAGAAAACCAGTTTAAATATCATTAAGTTTCAAAACATTCTGTTCACTCCACCATACTCCCCAGTCCATACGGTACATATATACACATTGGAACAGAGCCTAAAAGATAGGGGGTAGCAATTCAAAGTAGTCCAGAACTGATCAGAAATTGATTGGTGTGATCAGATTAGTAATATCTTTTGTGGTTCAAACGTTATCAACACAGAAAGTTACAACAACAACCACATTAAACACCATGATCAGTGAGCTGTTCAGCAGCAGGGACAGCTTACTGAACATCTGGCTGGAGCATGCAGATACACCATTTTCCCTTTGGTTTCTGAAATAAAAGGGTGTCCTAAGACTTTTGACTCACCCGGTAGTCTGTATAATTTCTCTCCTCTTCAGTGAAGGCTGAGTCTACAACCCAGAGATGATCAAAATCACATTGATATCCACAATTTTCAAAAACCGACTTCCCCTTTATTAATAAAAATAAATTCACTCAAATTCACTCTCCCAAATCTATAAACATCACATTACATCATCACAACAAAACATCTCACTACCAACAGACGAGTGGACGTCAGACCTTCAGACTCAGACCCAAAATATTGTCAAGTCGTTTGCAGTAACACATTTAAAATGTCATCAAATTCTAACATAGAGTTAATTTAATATAAAACATTACACACGACACACATCACCATCCAGACAGTGTGTCTGAGGGGCTTCACTGACTCCAACACCTGTACACACTGTTCCACTACAACAGGTAATCATCTCCACACATTCTGGAACTGCAATTCATTACAATTACAATTCATTCAGATCTGATCCCTCCATTCGATACTTGTTTATTTATTTATTTATTTATTCTCTTCTTTTTTGTCCAATACCAACCGTTAATATGACATCCCCTGTTCGCTGTTCTGTTTTGTTGTGTGTTTATTTGTCTATACTGCAACAGCCCCTTTCCCTACACTGTTCTGTAGTCGTGACCCAGTTTTTGTGCAAATAATAATAAAATAAATATATATATATAATTTCTACATAACAAATTTTAGAGGCATTCAATTCTCCAGACGTCTGGTTACCATGACCAGCATTAAACAATTCTAACAGTAGGTTTTTCTAGAACAGAGAACTTCCCACCAGACGACTTTGAATGACTGTGTTTGTATCTTTAATATATGCAGAAATTTTGAAAAGCTGGTGGAATTCCCCTCTGACCCATTCAGCCGGGTGTAGATGTTCATGTTTATGTGCAGCAGACAGCCTACTGTACTGAGAAGCTCTGTTTCCGTCGCTGACCAACAAAAGCAGCAGCAGTAGCAGCAGCAGCGTCTCCGAGTGATGCAGGACGCTGGTGCAGTGGTCCGCTGGACCGTATCCCCTCCAGCTCTCCTCTGAAGAAGAACATTTGAGCTGACCTCAGGACTGAGAGGGTCACTGAGCCATCAGGAAACACTTTGTTTAAAGGGCACTTAAGCCCCACTTCCTGGGTTTTAAGGCGTTTTAGAGGAAGCACTCTGAACGCTGGTGCAGAGAGAGTCTCTACCTGTGCTGGAGGGAAGAACGGTGGTCTCAGAGGGCTCACAAACCCCCCAAATGCTTCTGCTTTCACCGAGCTGCTGGCACTAAGCCAATGGCCAGCAGGTGCTGAAGCAGGAGGCTAATGGAGTTTAAAACACAACAGCAGAAGCTCTTTAATGCCTCGGAGTTACATCATACACGCATAGAGAGCTCAGTTCATGGAATAATCACTGACCGTGCTGTGCAAACGTCTGACCACCACGTCTGACCACCACGTCAGACCACCACGTCAGACCACCTCCTTCACTTCTTTAGTTATACAGTCTAAACAGAGATCGCTTACTCTGGCCTGAACCGCAGATGGAGGGCAGGAAGTGATTCTCCACATCACACTCTCTCAGAACGTCTGTGGTTCACGTCGTTCACGCTGTATTGTGTGTATTGTGTGTAGAGTGTGTAGAGTGTGTATTGTGTGTATAGTGTGTATTGTGTGTATAGTGTGTATTGTGTGTAGAGTGTGTATTGTGTGTAGAGTGTGTATTGTGTGTCTTGTGTGTAGAGTGTCTATTGTGTGTATTGTGTTTGTTGTGTGTATTGTGTTTGTTGTGTGTATTGTGTGTAGAGTGTGTATTGTGTGTAGAGTGTGTATTGTGTGTCTTGTGTGTAGAGTGTCTATTGTGTGTATTGTGTTTGTTGTGTGTATTGTGTGTATTGTGTGTAGAGTGTGTATTGTGTGTAGTGTGTGTATTGTGTGTATTGTGTGTATTGTGTGTAGAGTGTGTATTGTGTGTAGTGTGTGTAGTGTGTGTATTGTGTGTAGAGTGTGTAGAGTGTGTAGTGTGTGTAGTGTGTGTATAGTGTGTAGAGTGTGTATTGTGTGTAGAGTTTTTAGAGTGTGTAGAGTGTGTATTGTCTGTAGAGTGTGTAGAGTGTGTAGTGTGTGCAGTGTATGTATAGTGTGTAGAGTGTGTATTGTGTGTATTGTGTGTAGAGTGTGTTGAGTAGGAGTTGAGTAAGAGTTGAGGATGGAGTAAGAGTTGAGAGTTGAATAAGAGTTGAGAGTTGAATAAGAGTTGAGAGTTGAGTAAGAGTTGAGTGTCGAGTAAGAGTTGAGAGTTGAGTAAGAGTTGAGTGTCGAGTAAGAGTTGAGAGTTGAGTAGGAGTTGAGTAAGAGTTGAGAGTTGAGTAAGAGTTGAGTAAGAGTTGAGAGTTGAGTAAGAGTTGAGTAAGAGTTGAGAGTTGAGTAAGAGTTGAGTGTTGAGTAAGTGTTGAGTAGAGGTAAGAATTGAATTAGAGTTGAGAGTTGAGTAAGTGTTGAGTAAGAGTTGAGAGTTGAGTAAGAGTTGAGTAAGAGTTGAGAGTTGAGTAAGAGTTGAGTGTTGAGTAAGAGTTGAGAGTTGAGTAAGAGTTGAGAGTTGAATAAGAGTTGAGAGTTGAGTAAGAGTTGAGAGTTGAATAAGAGTTGAGAGTTGAGTAAGAGTTGAGTGTCGAGTAAGAGTTGAGAGTTGAGTAGGAGTTGAGTAAGAGTTGAGAGTTGAGTAAGAGTTGAGAGTTGAATAAGAGTTGAGTAAGAGTTGAGGAAGAGTAGAGAGTTGAGTAAGAGTTGAGTGTCGAGTAAGAGTATTGTGTATTGTGTGTAGAATGTGTATTGTGTGTAGAGTGTGTATTGTGTGTTTTGTGTATAGAGTGTGTAGAATGTGTATTGTGTGTAGAATGTGTATTGTGTGTAGAGTGTGTATTGTGTGTAGAGTGTGTATTGTGTGTAGAGTGTGTATTGTGTGTAGAGTGTGTAGAGTGTGTATTGTGTGTATTGTGTGTATTGTGTGTAGAGTGTGTATTGTGTGTAGAGTGTGTAGAGTGTGTATTGTGTGTATTGTGTGTAGAGTGTGTAGAGTGTGTATTGTGTGTATAGTGTGTATTGTGTGTAGAGTGTGTATTGTGTGTATTGTGTGTATTGTGTGTAGAGTGTGTATTGTGTGTATTGTGTGTAGAGTGTGTATTGTGTGTAGTGTGTGTAGTGTGTGTGTAGTGTGTGTATTGTGTGTATTGTGTGTAGAGTGTGTATTGTGTGTATTGTGTGCAGTGTGTGTATTGTGTGTATTGTGTGTATTGTGTGTATTGTGTGTAGTGTGTGTATTGTGTGTATTGTGTAGAATGTGTATTGTGTGTTTTGTGTGTATGGTGTGTATTGTGTGTATTGTGTGTATTGTGTGTATTGTGTGTAGAGTGTGTATTGTGTGTATTGTGTGTAGTGTGTGTAGTGTGTGTGTAGTGTGTGTATTGTGTGTAGTGTGTGTAGAGTGTGTATTGTGTGTATTGTGTGTTTTGTGTGTAGAGTGTGTAGAGTGTGTATTGTGTGTAGAATGTGTATTGTGTGTAGAATGTGTATTGTGTGTAGAGTGTGTAGAGTGTGTATTGTGTGTAGAGTGTGTATTGTGTGTAGTGTGTGTATTGTGTGTATTGTGTGTAGAGTGTGTATTGTGTGTATTGTGTGTATTGTGTGTATTGTGTGTAGAATGTGTATAGAGTGTGTAGAATGTGTATTGTGTGTAGAATGTGTATTGTGTGTAGAATGTGTATTGTGTGTAGAGTGTGTATTGTGTGTAGAATGTGTATTGTGTGTATTGTGTGTATTGTGTGTATTGTGTGTATTGTGTGTAGAGTGTGTAGAGTGTGTATTGTGCGTATTGTGTGTATAGTGTGTAGAGTGTGTATTGTGTGTAGAGTGTGTAGAGTGTGTATTGTGTGTATTGTGTGTAGAGTGTGTAGAGTGTGTATTGTGTGTAGAGTGTGTATAGTGTGTATTGTGTGTATAGTGTGTATTGTGTGTAGAGTGTGTATTGTGTGTCTTGTGTGTAGAGTGTCTATTGTGTGTATTGTGTTTGTTGTGTGTATTGTGTGTAGAGTGTGTATTGTGTGTAGAGTGTGTATTGTGTGTAGAGTGTGTATTGTGTGTATTGTGTGTAGAGTGTGTATTGTGTGTAGTGTGTGTAGTGTGTGTATTGTGTGTATTGTGTGTAGAGTGTGTATTGTGTGTAGTGTGTGTAGTATGTGTATTGTGTGTAGAGTGTGTAGAGTGTGTAGTGTGTGTATAGTGTGTAGAGTGTGTATTGTGTGTAGAGTTTTTAGAGTGTGTAGAGTGTGTATTGTCTGTAGAGTGTGTAGAGTGTGTAGTGTGTGCAGTGTATGTATAGTGTGTAGAGTGTGTATTGTGTGTATTGTGTGTAGAGTGTGTTGAGTAGGAGTTGAGTAAGAGTTGAGGATTGAGTAAGAGTTGAGAGTTGAATAAGAGTTGAGAGTTGAGTAAGAGTTGAGAGTTGAGTAAGAGTTGAGTGTCGAGTAAGAGTTGAGAGTTGAATAAGAGTTGAGAGTTGAGTAAGAGTTGAGTGTCGAGTAAGAGTTGAGAGTTGAGTAAGAGTTGAGAGTTGAGTAAGAGTTGAGTGTCGAGTAAGAGTTGAGAGTTGAGTAAGAGTTGAGAGTTGAGTAAGAGTTGAGTGTCGAGTAAGAGTTGAGAGTTGAGTAAGAGTTGAGTGTCGAGTAAGAGTTGAGAGTTGAATAAGAGTTGAGTAAGAGTTGAGGAAGAGTAGAGAGTTGAGTAAGAGTTGAGTGTCGAGTAAGAGTATTGTGTATTGTGTGTATTGTGTGTATTGTGTGTTTTGTGTGTAGAGTGTGTATTGTGTGTATTGTGTGTTTTGTGTGTAGAGTGTGTATTGTGTGTATTGTGTGTTTTGTGTGTAGAGTGTGTATTGTGTGTAGAGTGTGTATTGTGTGTAGTGTGTGTGTAGTGTGTGTATTGTGTGTATTGTGTGTAGAGTGTGTATTGTGTGTATTGTGTGTAGAGTGTGTATTGTGTGTAGTGTGTGTAGTGTGTGTGTAGTGTGTGTATTGTGTGTAGAGTGTGTATTGTGTGTATTGTGTGTTTTGTGTGTAGAGTGTGTAGAGTGTGTATTGTGTGTAGAATGTGTATTGTGTGTAGAATGTGTATTGTGTGTAGAGTGTGTAGAGTGTGTAGAGTGTGTATTGTGTGTATTGTGTGTAGAGTGTGTATTGTGTGTATTGTGTGTAGAATGTGTATTGTGTGTAGAGTGTGTATTGTGTGTTTTGTGTATAGAGTGTGTAGAATGTGTATTGTGTGTAGAATGTGTATTGTGTGTAGAGTGTGTATTGTGTGTAGAGTGTGTATTGTGTGTAGAATGTGTATTGTGTGTATTGTGTGTATTGTGTGTAGAGTGTGTAGAGTGTGTATTGTGCGTATTGTGTGTATTGTGTGTAGAGTGTGTATTGTGTGTAGAGTGTGTAGAGTGTGTATTGTGTGTATTGTGTGTAGAGTGTGTAGAGTGTGTATTGTGTGTAGAGTGTGTATAGTGTGTATTGTGTGTATAGTGTGTATTGTGTGTAGAGTGTGTATTGTGTGTAGAGTGTGTGTATTGTGTGTCTTGTGTGTAGAGTGTCTATTGTGTGTATTGTGTTTGTTGTGTGTATTGTGTGTAGAGTGTGTATTGTGTGTAGAGTGTGTATTGTGTGTAGAGTGTGTATTGTGTGTAGTGTGTGTATTGTGTGTATTGTGTGTAGAGTGTGTAGAGTGTGTAGTGTGTGTATTAGTGTGTATAGTGTGTAGAGTGTGTACTGTGTGTAGAGTTTTTAGAGTGTGTAGAGTGTGTATTGTCTGTAGAGTGTGTAGAGTGTGTAGTGTGTGCAGTGTATGTATAGTGTGTAGAGTGTGTATTGTGTGTATTGTGTGTAGAGTGTGTTGAGTAGGAGTTGAGTAAGAGTTGAGGATTGAGTAAGAGTTGAGAGTTGAATAAGAGTTGAGAGTTGAATAAGAGTTGAGAGTTGAGTAGGAGTTGAGTAAGAGTTGAGAGTTGAGTAAGAGTTGAGTGTCGAGTAAGAGTTGAGAGTTGAGTAAGAGTTGAGTGTCGAGTAAGAGTTGAGAGTTGAGTAAGAGTTGAGAGTTGAATAAGAGTTGAGAGTTGAGTAGGAGTTGAGTAAGAGTTGAGAGTTGAGTAAGAGTTGAGAGTTGAGTAAGAGTTGAGAGTTGAATAAGAGTTGAGTAAGAGTTGAGGAAGAGTAGAGAGTTGAGTAAGAGTTGAGTGTCGAGTAAGAGTATTGTGTATTGTGTGTATTGTGTGTAGAGTGTGTATTGTGTGTATTGGGTGTAGAGTGTGTATTGTGTGTAGTGTGTGTGTATTGTGTGTATTGTGTGTATTGTGTGTATTGTGTGTAGAGTGTGTATTGTGTGTATTGTGTGTAGAGTGTGTATTGTGTGTAGTGTGTGTAGTGTGTGTGTAGTGTGTGTATTGTGTGTATTGTGTGTAGAGTGTGTATTGTGTGTATTGTGTGTTTTGTGTGTAGAGTGTGTAGAGTGTGTATTGTGTGTAGACTGTGTATTGTGTGTAGAATGTGTATTGTGTGTAGAGTGTGTATTGTGTGTATTGTGTGTATTGTGTGTAGAATGTGTATTGTGTGTAGAGTGTGTGTATTGTGTGGTATTGTGTGTATAGAGTGTGTAGAGTGTGTGTATTGTGTGTAGAATGTGTATTGTGTGTAGAGTGTGTATTGTGTGTAGAGTGTGTATAGTGTGTATTGTGTGTAGAATGTGTATTGTGTGTATTGTGTGTATTGTGTGTAGAGTGTGTATAGTGTGTAGAGTGTGTATTGTGTGTAGAGTGTGTAGAGTGTGTATTGTGTGTATTGTGTATAGAGTGTGTAGAGTGTGTATTGTGTGTAGAGTGTGTATAGTGTGTATTGTGTGCATTGTGTGTATTGTGTGTAGAGTGTGTATTGTGTGTATTGTGTGTATTGTGTGTAGAATGTGTATTGTGTGTAGAGTGTGTATTGTGTGTTTTGTGTATAGAGTGTGTAGAATGTGTATTGTGTGTAGAATGTGTATTGTGTGTAGAGTGTTGTATTGTGTGTAGAGTGTGTAGAGTGTGTATTGTGCGTATTGTGTGTATTGTGTGTAGAGTGTGTATTGTGTGTAGAGTGTGTAGAGTGTGTATTGTGTGTATTGTGTGTAGAGTGTGTAGAGTGTGTATTGTGTGTATAGTGTGTATTGTGTGTATAGTGTGTATTGTGTGTAGAGTGTGTATTGTGTGTAGAGTGTGTATTGTGTGTATTGTGTGTAGTGTGTATTGTGTGTATTGTGTTTGTTGTGTGTATTGTGTGTATTGTGTGTAGAGTGTGTATTGTGTGTATTGTGTGTAGAGTGTGTATTGTGTGTAGTGTGTGTAGTGTGTGTATGTGTGTATTGTGTGTAGAGTGTGTAGAGTGTGTAGTGTGTGTAGTGTGTGTATAGTGTGTAGAGTGTGTATTGTGTGTAGAGTTTTTAGAGTGTGTAGAGTGTGTACTGTGTGTAGAGTTTTTAGAGTGTGTAGAGTGTGTATTGTCTGTAGAGTGTGTAGAGTGTGTAGTGTGTGCAGTGTATGTATAGTGTGTAGAGTGTGTATTGTGTGTATTGTGTGTAGAGTGTGTTGAGTAGGAGTTGAGTAAGAGTTGAGGATTGAGTAAGAGTTGAGAGTTGAATAAGAGTTGAGAGTTGAGTAAGAGTTGAGAGTTGAGTAAGAGTTGAGTGTCGAGTAAGAGTTGAGAGTTGAGTAGGAGTTGAGTAAGAGTTGAGAGTTGAATAAGAGTTGAGGAAGAGTTGAGGAAGAGTAGAGAGTTGAGTAAGAGTTGAGTGTCGAGTAAGAGTTGAGAGTTGAGTAAGAGTTGAGTGTTCAGTAAGAGTTGAACAAGAGTTGAGAGTTGAATAAGAGTTGAGAGTTGAGTATAAGTTGAGTAAGAGTTGAGTGTTGAGTAAGAGTTGAGTGTTGAGTAAGTGTTGAGTAGAGGTAAGAATTGAATAAGAGTTGAGTAAGAGTTGAGAGTTGAGTAAGAGTTGAGTAAGAGTTGAGTTGAGTAAGAGTTGAGTGTTGTGTAAGAGTTGAGTGTTGAGTAAGAGTTGAGAGTTGAGTAAGAGTTGAGTAAGAGTTGAGAGTTGAGTAAGAGTTGAGTGTTGAGTAAGTGTTGAGTAGAGGTAAGAATTGAATTAGAGTTGAGAGTTGAGTAAGTGTTGAGTAAGAGTTGAGAGTTGAGTAAGAGTTGAGTAAGAGTTGAGAGTTGAGTAAGAGTTGAGTGTTGAGTAAGAGTTGAGTGTTGAGTAAGTGTTGAGTAGAGGTAAGAATTGAATTAGAGTTGAGTAAGTGTTGAGTAAGAGTTGAGAGTTGAGTAAGAGTTGAGAGTTGAGTAAGAGTTGAGTGTTGAGTAAGAGTTGAGTGTTGAGTAAGTGTTGAGTAGAGGTAAGAATTGAATTAGAGTTGAGAGTTGAGTAAGTGTTGAGTAAGAGTTGAGAGTTGAGTAAGAGTTGAGAGTTGAGTAAGAGTTGAGTGTTGAGTAAGAGTTGATGTTGAGTAAGTGTTGAAGTAGAGGTAAGAATTTAATTAGAGTTGAGAGTTGAGTAAGTGTTGAGTAAGAGTTGAGAGTTGAGTAAGAGTTGAGTGTTGAGTAAGAGTTGAGTGTTGAGTAAGTGTTGAGTAGAGGTAAGAATTGAATTAGAGTTGAGTAAGTGTTGAGTAGAGGTAAGAATTGAATTAGAGTTGAGAGTTGAGTAAGTGTTGAGTAAGAGTTGAGTAAGAGTTAAAAGTTAAAGTTTTTTCTTTTTTATTATCTCTCTTGCTGTTTCAGGTCTGAGCTGGCTCCTCCCTCTGCCCCGGCCATTCTGGGAACCCCGACCAAGAGCGCAGCTCTCAGCCGCCTCCCTCCTCACAAGGCTCCGCCCAGCGCGTCCTCTCGGCTGCAGTTGCCCCGCCCATGCGTGGCGTTGCCCCATGGTGGTGGAACCAGTCTATACATGGATAGCTTCACTGCACCGGCCTGTCCAGCCAAAGTAGCCGCCAGTGCTGCTGACCAGGACGAAGCTCGTCGCAGAAACGAGGGCAGCAGGGTTTCACTCAGGCACGTCCTGGAGGTTCCCACAATGTACAGCGCAGAGAGCCAGACGTACGGGGAAGGAAGGATGGTGCTGGTTTAGGAGGAGGAGCGGAAACGGTTACCGGGGAATCTCTGTGCCAAGATATTAGGAATTCTGTGGTTTTACAAACGAAAAACAATGAATGTCGCTGAACTGTGACGTCATTAAAGCAAATAATTCTGCATCCAATAGTCGTTCAGAGTGTTTTGTGTGAGATGTTCAGATGGTGTTTACAGTGGTGGTGATGTTTACAGTGGTGGTGATGTTTACAGTGGTGGTGATGGTGTTTACAGTGGTGGTGGTGATGTTTACAGTAGTGATGGTGTTTACAGTGGTGATGGTGTTTACAGTGGTGGTGGTGTTTACAGTGGTGTTGATGGTGATGTTTACTGTGGTGGTGATGGTGTTTACAGTGGTGGTGATGGTGTTTAAAGTGGTGATGATGGTGTTTACAGTGGTGATGATGGTATTTACAGTGGTGGTGATGGTGTTTACAGTGGTGGTGATGTTGTTTACAGTGGTGGTGATAATGTTTACAGTGGTGGTGATGGTGTCTATAGTGGTGGTGATTATGTTTACAGTGGTGGTGATTATGTTTACAGTGGTGGTGATGGTGTTTACAGTGGTGGTGATGATGTTTACAGTGGTGGTGATGTTTACAGTGGTGGTGATGATGTTTACAATGGTGGTGATGATGTTTACAGTGGTGGTGATGGCGTTTACAGTGGTGGTGATGGCGTTTACAGTGGTGGTGATGATGTTTACAGTGGTGGTGATGATGTTTACAGTGGTGGTGATGGTGTGTACAGTGGTGGTGATGGTGTTTACAGTGGTGGTGATGATGTTTACAGTGGTGGTGATGGTATTTACAGTGGTGGTGATGGTGTTTACAGTGGTGATGATGGTGTTTATAGTGGTGGTGATGTTGTTTACAGTGGTGATGATGGTGTTTACAGTGGTGGTGATGTTGTTTACAGTGGTGGTGATAATGTTTACAGTGGTGTGATGGTGTTTATAGTGGTGGTGATTATGTTTACAGTGGTGGTGATGGCGTTTACAGTGGTGGTGATGGTGTTTACAGTGGTGGTGATGATGTTTACAGTGGTGGTGATGGCGTTTACAGTGGTGGTGATGGTGTTTACAGTGGTGGTGATGATGTTTACAGTGGTGGTGATGTTTACAGTGGTGGTGATGATGTTTACAGTGGTGGTGATGATGTTTACAGTGGTGGTGATGGTGTGTACAGTGGTGGTGATGATGTTTACAGTGGTGGTGATGATGTTTACAGTGGTGGTGATGTTTACAGTGGTGGTGATGGTGTTTACAGTGGTGGTGATGGTGTTTACAGTGGTGGTGGTGATGATGTTTACAGTGGTGGTGATGGTGTGTACAGTGGTGGTGATGATGTTTACAGTGGTGGTGATGTTTACAGTGGTGGTGATGGTGTGTACAGTGGTGGTGATGATGTTTACAGTGGTGGTGATGTTTACAGTGGTGGTGATGATGTTTACAGTGGTGGTGATGATGTTTACAGTGGTGGTGATGGTGTGTACAGTGGTGGTGATGGTGTTTACAGTGGTGGTGATGATTACAGCAGTGGTGGTGGTGATGGTGTTTACAGTGGTGGTGATGGTGTTTACATTGGTGGTGATGATGTTTACAGTGGTGGTGATGGAAACCAGGGGTCTGCAACACAAGTATACACATTGTATTAACTGTCAAGCCCACCAGTGAACCTACACGTGTCTCCTGAGTTTATATATTTAGAAGTTTATGGAAAATATTCATTCCCTTCAGACTGTTAAGACATACAGCACCTCTGTAAAACCCTCCGACTGACTCTGTTTACAGGTTAACGATGTAATGATACTGAAGTTTAGAAGTAGGTGGAATTCCCCTTTCAGTATTTGAACTATAAATAATACTACATGTTAAGTGACACCGTTGTGTACTGGCGCTGTGAGTGGAGGTCCTGTATGGTCAGTGGAGCTGATACAGTGGACAGTGAGTGGAGGTCCTGTATGATCAGTGGAGCTGATACAGTGGACAGTGAGTGGAGGTCCTGTATGATCAGTGGAGCTGATACAGTGGACAGTGAGTGGAGGTCCTGTATGGTCAGTGGAGCTGATACAGTGGACAGTGAGTGGAGGTCCTGTATGGTCAGTGGAGCTGATACAGTGGACAGTGAGTGGAGGTCCTGTATGGTCAGTGGAGCTGATACAGTGGACAGTGAGTGGAGGTCCTGTATGGTCAGTGGAGCTGATACAGTGGACAGTGAGTGGAGGTCCTGTATGGTCAGTGGAGCTGATACAGTGGACAGTGAGTGGAGGTTCTGTATGGTCAGTGGAGCTGATACAGTGGTCAGTGAGTGGAGGTCCTGTATGGTCAGTGGAGCTGATACAGTGGACAGTGAGTGTAGGTCCTGTATGGTCAGTGGAGCTGATACAGTGGACAGTGAGTGTAGGTCCTGTATGGTCAGTGGAGCTGATACAGTGGACAGTGAGTGGAGGTCCTGTATGGTCAGTGGAGCTGATACAGTGGACAGTGAGTGGAGGTCCTGTATGGTCAGTGGAGCTGATATAGTGGACAGTGAGTGGAGGTCCTGTATGGTCAGTGGAGCTGATATAGTGGACAGTGAGTGGAGGTCCTGTATGGTCAGTGGAGCTGATACAGTGGACAGTGAGTGTAGGTACTGTATGGTCAGTGGAGCTGATACAGTGGACAGTGAGTGTAGGTCCTGTATGGTCAGTGGAGCTGATACAGTGGTCAGTGAGTGGAGGTCCTGTATGGTCAGTGGAGCTGATACAGTGGACAGTGAGTGGAGGTCCTGTAAGGGTCAGTGGAGCTGATACAGTGGACAGTGAGTGTAGGTCCTGTATGGTCAGTGGAGCTGATACAGTGGACAGTGAGTGGAGGTCCTGTATGGTCAGTGGAGCTGATACAGTGGACAGTGAGTGGAGGTTCCTGTATGGTCAGTGGAGCTGATACAGTGGACAGTGAGTGGAGGTCCTGTATGGTCAGTGGAGCTGATACAGTGGACAGTGAGTGGAGGTCCTGTATGGTCAGTGGAGCTGATACAGTGGACAGTGAGTGGAGATACAGGGAGGTGGGTTTAATGTTGTATATATATAATGTACAGGTATCAGTGGAGGTATGTGCTGTTTAAAGAGTTTTCTGTAGATGTTCAGTGGAGCAGCAGTAAAGGTGCTGGTGGTAAATATTTACTCGTGTGAGATGTTATGAGATGTGAGATGTTATGAGATGTGAGATGTTAGTATGGAGCAGTGATGTGTGCTGGGGGAGGAGTGTGTGTTTGTGTGCTGAGGAGAGCTGAGCGGAGACGTCGGCGCTGATCGGCACAGCGAGACCGGGAGGCTGATGGTGGAAGATAAATAGTGGGGATTTGGCAGCAGCTCACAAATTAGCTTCTGAATTCAGTGTGAGATTTTCCCGCCTCTGTTCTTCACTCTCTTCCGCCCACCTGCTCCGTGTATCCGAGACTCTCCTCCCTTCCCGCCTCCCACCGCAGCCCGCCAGACAGACGGAGGGAAGTGAGGGCACAGCAGAATTGTGTAGCCTGTTGTCTGTCTGCCGCATCTGTAGCGTCTCACCACAACAGAAGCCCCTTAATAGCAGTGTTACATTCCAATATAGAATCAATACAGGATCAAAGGAAACACTGTGTGCACATTTCAATAACTACCTCAACCCTTTATACAGAGGTTATACACTTAGGTTGAAAAAACATTGTGGATAGATACAGGTCTTTATTCTGTAGATACGGTCTTTATTCTGTAGATACGGGTCTTTATTCTGTAGATATGGTCTTTATTCTGTAGATACGGGTCTTTATTCTGTAGATATGGTCTTTATTCTGTAGATACGGGTCTTTATTCTGTAGATATGGTCTTTATTCTGTAGATACAGGTCTTTATTCTGTAGTTATGGGTCTTTATTCTGTAGATAGGGGTCTTTATTCTGTAGATAGGGGTCTTTATTCTGTAGTTATGGTCTTTATTCTGTAGATAGGGGTCTTTATTCTGTAGTTTTTGGTCTTTATTCTGTAGATAGGGGTCTTTA
>CM038719.1:897719-942719 GCA_021613375.1 Megaleporinus macrocephalus
GTGATGGAAAACATGTTTACGTGGTTCTATATAGAATCAGGAACAATAATGTACATGTTTAAACGGTTCTCTGCATGGTGAAGTGGTTCTACAGGTGGAGAACATGTTTACATGGTTCTATATAGCACTAAAAGGGTTCTGCTAACGAGTCAAGCTCATAACAACCCTTATTTGTCTATACAGAACCATATTAACACGTTATCCATCAATCAGACTCTAAAGAACATTGGGTGTTCATGCCTTTGTGTAGAATCACAGTCTTCACTGAAGAACCCTTGAAGAACCCTGTTTTTAGGAGTGTGTGTGAATGTGGGGGGAACTGCTGAGAGGGTTCCTGTCAGAACCGAACGTAGTGTTTCCTCTTTTCTTTCTCATCACAAGGGAGGTTCTAGATAGCGCTTGGCTTGACTCCGTACATCAATCAATTAATCAATCAACCTTTATTTATTCTCGGAAATACATTGAGGAGTGACCCTCATTTTCAATGCAGCCGAGCATATACAGTTAAAGGGATTAAAAACAAAATTAGCAAAAATAATAAATAAAATACAAATTTTAAATAAACATTTAATATAGATGCATAAAAAATACAATGTAAAAAGGTTAAAAAATTATTATAAAAGAATATAAAATAAACATAATACATACACCAAGATAATAAAAAGTTGAAATGCTAATAAAAAATAATAATAAAAAAAGAACTAAAATAAAAATAAAATAAAACAAACGTTTAAAAAAAAAATAATAATAATAATAATAATAAGATAAAAATAAAATCCTAATAGAGAGATTTATTCATTTTAAACAATCACAGGCTTTCTGATGGTGATTAGAAACTAAAAGTTTAAAATGGTTCAGTGATCCAGTGAGCTGAGCTGTAGAGAGTAGCTAAAATCAGATTCTCCCAGTTCACTAAAAACTCTCGGTACCTGACAGGTGATCCAGCCACTAGAGCCAGTCTGATACCTATTGTTATTTATTACATGAGACTGATGGTCCGGCGTATATGGGCCCTTTAATCTATCAGCATCTTTAAATGAGGTGCTTTATGAGGAGCGGCGTCGTGGTTATTAATAAAATAAAATAATAAATAATAAATAAATGATTAATAAAAAGCAGATATTGTCATGGCTCCGTGTCTGCTGTGCTGAAAGTCACCCAGGATACTCGGCGTGGGCGGCGATGGGAAAAGCTCCCTTAATGCATGAATGAGTTCTCAGCATGAATGAAGCGGAGCGGGTCTCAGCGCTGCGGCTGGGCTGCGGCCTCATATGCGGGTCACGGCTGAGGTGGTCAGATGCAGCGTGCCGGGAGCGTCCAGTCCGGCTAAATTCAGTATTTAGGTTACGCTGCTGCAGCATCCAGCTCCCGGCGCTCAGACGGTTAAAGGACACAGGGTGGGGTTTGAGGAGGGGGGACCAGCTGCCACCTTTTCTTGTGCAGAGTGAGTGAGAGAGGGAGGGAGGGAGATTTCCCCCACCCGTATTCAGGAAAGACCTCCTCCTGCTATTGGTTGGTTAGTAGCTGGTACAGGCAGTGCAGGCTGAGCTGACTCAGAGCCCGGAACCCTCTCAGCAGTTCCCCCCACATTCACACACACTCCTAAAACCAGGGTTCTTCAAGGGTTCTTCAGTGAAGACTGTGATTCTACGCAGAGGCATGAACACCCAGTGTTCTTTAGAGTCTGATTGATGGAGAACGTGTTTATATGGTTCTGTATAGACCAATAAGGGTTGCGAGCTAGACCCAATAGCAGAACCCTTTTTGGTGCTATATATGTTCTCCATCAGTCAGAAGAACCGTTTCACCATGTAGAGAACCGTCTAAGCATGTACATTAGTGTTCATGCTTCTGTATGTTTAAATTAAAAGCAGTAAAATAATAAATAACAGGTGAAATAGTTTATTTATGATTATTCTAATAGGGCGCACACAGTTTTCCCTGATTTTCTGAAATAAAAGAATTTGGTATGCAGTCGTGTGCAAAGGTTTTGGTGCTTCTGGTTAAATGACATGAAATCATAACACTGAAAACACAATTCTGTATATTTTAATACTCATACACTGTTTATATACTGAATTTAACACACTGGTGTGAAGAAAACTACACAACATGTTCTAGTTTTGCTGTTATTATCAATATTATTGATGTCGTTGGCCAAAGGTTTGATTGTTTAAATGCAAATCAGACATTTTTCAATCTGTAAAAACATTGGCTGAGTTTGATTATCAATCAATCAATCAATCAATCAATCAATCAACCTTTATTTATTCTCGGAAATACATTAAGGGATGACCCTCATTTTCAATGCAGCCGAGCATATACAGTTTAAGGGACTGAAAACAAAATGAGCAAAAATAATAAATAAAATACCAATTTTAAATAAACATTTCATATAGATGCATTAAAAATACAATGTAAAAAATGTTAGAAAATTATGTTAAAAGAATATAAAATAAACATAATACATACACCAAGATAATAAAAAGTTGAAATGCTAATAAAAAATACTCAATAAAACAAACACGATAAAAAATGGATAATTATAAAAATAAAATAATACAAATAATAAATAATAAAAACAGTAATAAAAATAATAAAAAGATAATAATAATAAAAAATAACTAAAATAAAAGTAAAATAAAACAAACGTAAAAAAATTAAAAATCAATAAATAATAATAATAATAATATAAAAATAAAATCCTAATAGATTTAATAATTTAAAACAATCACAGGCTTTCTGACGGTGATTAGAAACTAAAAGTTTAAAATGGTTCAGCGAGCTGAGCTTCAGAGTTTCCTGGAGAGAGTTCCAGCTCACTGGTGCACTGAAGCTAAAAGCAGATTCTCCCAGTTCACTAAAAACTCTGGGTACCTGACAGGTGATCCAGCCACTAGAGCCAGTCTGACAGGTGATCCAGCCACTAGAGCCAGTCTGACAGGTGATCCAGCCACTAGACGAGTCTGATAATTATTGTTATTTATTGAAATCAGAGAAGAGATGTAAGCTGGCAAATGGCCAGAGAGTGATTTATAGATAAAAATAAGCCAATGAGATTCTCTTCATGCAGCTAGTGAGGACCAACCAGCTCTATCATAGAGTCTGCAGTGGTGAGTTCTGTAAGGGTCAGTTCTAAATCTCAGAGCAGAGTGATAAACTGAATCTAGCGGTGTGAGGACACTGGACACTTTATTATAGATTACATCATCATAGTCCAGGACTGCTAGTATAGTTGCCTCCACTATTCTTCTCCTAGCGTACGGGGTAGACAGGATTTATTCCGATAAAGGAATCTGAGCTTCTGTCTGCACTTAATGGCGAGTTTGCTTATACAGACAGAGCAGAGATAAAACTGATCAGGGAACTGCTGGGAGCTGGCTTTATGATCGGATTTGATTTTGCAGGTTTCTGTATCGCAGAGTTAGAGTTACAGCTGCTTTGTGATTCCACAGTTTTCTGAATATCAGCTCCGTATCAGCTCCAGACTGTCGGGTCTGATTGTGTGATTTGAGCTTGTGTACAGCTTTTTGATTGGAAGCACGGATTCATATAGAGAACGAATAGGATAGAAAAGTGTACGCCAATCTTCTGAACTTCTGCTCAACCGACAGACACCATTTCAGGGCAGACCCCCGACCTTGACTGCAGTGTTGGTTTGACCCGCACTCGTCTGTTTGTTGTTTTCTTTCATCTGTCTTTTTCTCCATAGAGTCCCATTCATTTTGAAGCGCACCCAAACATCAAGGTTCTGTTTAACCTACAGCCTCCAAACTGCCTGTCCTCACTCTGAACACACTGACCCTCACTCCTCTACTTGTCTGTTATTCATCCCTCGTTCTTTGCACTCCTTAAGCTATGCAATTATCCTGCGTTTCCCCCACAATACACTTTTGCAGCCTCAGCTGCAGCCCCACAGAGAAAACACTATTTATATAAAACGATAAATAGTACAGATTCTATATAGTTACAAGAATTCTGTTCTGGTCCGTTTGAACTTAAGACATTAATTAAAATTAATTAAAATAAATATGTAAATAATCATCATTTATAGTGTGTTTCTGTTGGGACATCCCAAAAAAACATACATTTACACTTATAAAAATATATTGTTATTTTTTTAAGTATACTTTTAAAGATTTTGAAACATTAAAAAGCTGCCCCACGGTTTCATGTCACTACTGACACATGAAGACTGACACTGACGCTTTAGTCTGTGGGCGGAGTCTTCTTTTAGTCTTCTTTTAGACTGTATCCTGCTCCCTCATGGCCAGTTACATCCCACTGGTTTAAAGTAAAATATGTAAAATATATAAAATATATATAAAATATATTTTCTGCTCAACTCTGAACTCGTTTTAAGGAATGATCAATAAATATTATTTATTTATGTTTGTTTCTGTTTATTTAACCTGTATTTAAACAGAAAGTTCCTTGAGATTAAACTCTCGCTCTCGATGGAGACCTGGACACGACCCACCATTTCCCAGTTACAAAAAATATACAACACTGTTGTGTGTTTTCTTTTTGGCTGCAATGAAATGAAATATTGCCCACACATATACACTCACATAGTCTGTGAATCAAAATTTTATTTTGATGCCACCCTCCTTTCCCATGTAGATTATAAAAATAGAAAATAAAACTGGGCCTAAAGCTGAACCTTGGGGAACTCACACACTGGATTCTCACTGCAAGGTAATTCCTGAACCCCTCCTTAGCCTTGGCACTTGGTACTAATATCACTGAGCCCAACAGCAGCTCAAGGTTGACAGAACCAAAGGTCTTCAATAATAATAAAATAATAATAATAATATAATTTGTTACCAACATGGCCGCAGTTCTGAGACTACGACCTGACCTAAAGTCAGATAATATCACTGACAGCCAAGAACGGTAGGCAAGAATAGAGAATTTGGAATTTTTGTGGGGGTGTGGGGGGTAAGTGGAGTCTGAAGCCTCTGATTGAACATATGAACAATAAAATCATGGACCCAGTTTGTCAGGAAGCCATGACTTCTTTGGAGCAATGTTTTTTTAGGGTATATGGATCTCCACAGTGGAACAGGAATACAAACGGAAGGGTCTCTGGGTGAATCGGTGCACAGCTGAGGTCTCACATAACTGGAGCTAGAGCTCTGAGACTAATACCACAAAAATATTAAAAATAGACCCAACTGATAAAAAAACCCATTTACACACTCCATATCATCTTCACTGGTGATTTCAGTCGAGTTGACTAAAATGCATTGATGGAGGTCAGAAACCCAACGAGGACCATTACAGTGATTTCACACGTTTCCAGAATTCAGAGTTAAGAGCATTAACTAACCGCCGGCTCGTTCAGGTTCTGCTGAAAATGGGTGGAGGAGAGAAGAAAGGAGCTGTTCAGACGAGCTCATGGATCTCTGAATCACTCAACACCAGCGCCGTACACAGAATAAATCAGCATTTCAATTACTACATTTAAAAACATTCAAATTAAAACTCTCTCTGAACTGAGGACCGTACTGGCTGAACAGATAAACAACTGGTCATTTGTTGCCACGTAATAAACAGATTTGCATATTCTGTCTCACACGGCAACCAGATTTCAGTCCGACTCACCGCAGACGCATTCGACGACCAATCGTAGATACGCGTGGCCAAAATCTTACAAACCCAGATATACAGTCACATGGAGGGTCCGGTGTGAACTGGGGGCTGTGTTCATAACCACATGCTATTATACTCACATACATGCTATACCAATAAATGGACTTCTAATCGGGATGTACTGTCCATCCATCCATCCATCCATCCATCCGTCCATCCATCCATCCATCCATCCATCCATCCATCCATCCATTAACTTCACCAGTCCATCGCCTGGACAACACACACTCACACGCAGAGAGAGCGATCACCTTCGCCTGATTGGCTCCAGTGTGACCCCTACTAGTGGGATGAAGCGGAAGATGATTGATGGATGATGCTGACAACAATGTTTATATGCCAAACATTGATACATATATATAAATAGAAGGAACATTGATATATATAGAATGAATATTTATATATATATAGAAGGATTATTGATATATATAGAAGGAACATTGATATATATGAATTAAACATTGATATATATGAATTGAACATTGATACATATAGAAGGAACATTGAATTATATTAATTGACCATTGATATATATAGAATGAACATTGATATATGTGAATTGAACACTGATATATATGAATAGAACATTGATATATATATATATATATATATATATATATATATATATATATATATATATATATATATATATATATATATATATTTATTTATATATATATAGAATGAACATTGATATATGTGAATTGAACATTGATATATATGGACTGAACACAGATATATATGGACTGAACACAGATATATATATATATATATATAGAAGGAACATTGATATATATAGAATGAACATTGATATATATGAATAGAACATTGATATACAGAAGGATATATATATAAATAGAGACACGCACACATATATATATATCGGTATTGGTATTTAAGGGGCTCGTCGCCACGGGAAGATTCCGGTGACGTCACGAGGACGACCCTCGGCTGCAGCCCAGGCTTTGGAACGCAGCTACAGTGTAGTATTGGCGACTCTCCACCAATCAGAGGCGGCGCGCACGCAGCCAATCAGCGCCAGGAGAGGGACACGAACTAGCCAGTCTGCGCGCCGCGCTCTCCTCCGGCCAATCGTGGCGCGGCGCCGGTGGGGCGGGGCTTGTCAGAAAACGGGTGTGGGGAGAAATAACGCGGGAGAGCGAGAGAGGGAGAGAGAGAGAGAGAGAAAGAGAGAGAGAAAGAGAGAGCAACAAATAGAAGTGAGGCGCGAGAGGACCGTGAGCTTCAGCTTTCAGGGACTTATTAACCCGCACTAATTATTAGACGCATTATTAGCATTATTAGTGCAGCGCACTGGAGCACGCGACGAGTGAGAGACATAGAGCTAGAGCTAGAGAGAGAGAGAGAGAGAGAAAAAGAGGTGTTCAGGAGAGCGCAGGAATACCAAGACGACCTGAATGAGAGCAGGGACTCCAGGCAGGCTCGCCTCCTCAGTGTTTCAGTGAGTGTGTGAGTGTGAGGTGAGATGATGTCAGGCTACTCGAGCATGGAGGAGGAGAAGAAGTCAGGTCCAGGAGGGAGCGTTGCAGCAGCTGTGCATGCCTCCAGTGCAGCGCTGCACTAGTAAAGCAGCCCAGCCAGTCCAGGCATCCCGCGAGCAGGCCGTCCACACCGCGGACATCCCACCTAGTTGTGTGTGTGTCTCAGTGTCTCTCTCTCTCTCTCTCTCTGTGTGTGTGTATATATACCTACATATATATATGTGTGTGTGCGTGTGCGCGTGCGTTCGTTAGCACGCACACTGCATACACGACGAAAACCAGCCAGAGCACCAAAGCGAGTGAGTAAGTACTTCCTAGGTGTTGTGGTGTGGTGTGATGTGTTGGTGTCGTGGTGGTGGTCGTCTGTGCACATTACCTACCCCCCCCACCTCCTCTCCAAACCACCCCTCTCTCTCTTTATATATATATATATATATATATATATATATATATATATATATATATATATATATATATATATATATATATATATATATATATGGGTGTTGTGATCATGGTGGGCTCAACAAGTAGGTGCACCTGCACACCTCACCTTTAGCCTTTCCACCTGGCTGGGGTCGAAGGGGTGGAGGTGGGATAGGAGGTTAGGCTGACGGGGGTCTTAAAACCTGGCTTCTTAGTGGAATTATCCATTCCATCTTAAATGGTGCAGCAGTTCCATTCTGGCGCCTTAGGAACTGCTGCACCATTTAAGGTGGAATGGATAATTCGACTAAGCATATATATATATATAATGAGGTTTACTATGGTCCCCCTAATCCCACCACTCTGTCCCCTCGCTGCGTCCCAGAAAACCTCCAGCAGCCTCCCCCCCCAGCATAACATAAGAGCTCCCAAGTTTTCTTTCTTGGTGGAGTACCCCTGTGCAGCTTGTTCCGCCTCCCCGGGCTCTCTCTCTTTGCTTGCCACCTTTGCCCCCCGACGAGACCTCCTTCCCTTTGATTTCCCGTCCACTTCCGCTCCCGTGTGCGCGCCTCCTGCCTCGGTTCCGCCGCTAAGAATAGTTTCCATCGAGTTCAGATGTGATTTGGCTTAACACAGTTATATCCCATCTCTCTCCCGTCCCTCCCCGGCTTCATTCCCTGAGTGCCTAATGGGAAACTATAAAGGGATGGTAATTAACCGGAGAGGGCACTTTTATTAATTAGGTTTTAACGAGAGATGGAGCGAGCTGGTTTGGGGGGCGAGGAGGAGGAGGAGGAGAAAGAGGAGGAAGAAGGTGAGCTGGGAGGGAGGGGGGGTGTTAAAACTATCTTAAGAACACTGTTAGTACTAGATAGCGACGCAGGCCTATGAGATGCTCGTCCTCGCCTTAGTTTCTCTCCGCTGTCTCTCGTTCGTGTGGAAGGGTTTCAGATATTTTGGCCTAGAGGTCCAAGTCCTACAGATGACCTTCAGAGCTTGTGGTGGTGGTGGTGTTTGTTTACCTTTGCACTCTCGTGCGCTGGTTCGCTCCTCCGGTGTCGTGGAGGAGGGTGCAATTAGAGGCGGCTCACGGGAGAGTGTTGGGGGGGGGGTCTGTGCAAAAAAAGGAGAAGAAGAAGAAGAAGAAGGGAATAAAAAGAGGGATGGAGAGCGCAAGGAGGTGCAGCGAACGCTTGGAGCAGGGGATCCCGCTCGGGTGGGCCGCTCTGTTGTGAGCGCAGTGTGTACTTGCGTGTATGCGCATAGTGAAGCTCAGAAGCTGGAGATCAACAGAAGCCTGGTCCACGCTGAGGCTGGAAAGGAGAGGAGGGGGGACTGCAGCATTTTGGGGGTTGTAGTTGCCTTGTTTGCCCTCTAGGTGGCCCCTGAGCACCGCCGAGCGCAAACTGCAGTAGGGGGTACACAGGAGAAAAGCAAGAGCGGGAGAACCAACACTGCACCGCAGAGGGACGGACGGTGGGGGGAGGGTGGTGGTGGTGATGGTGTGTGGTGGGGGGTGGGGGGTGGGACACGGCTTGATGCAGCCATGCCTCAGCACACCGGCTAGCCGGGCAGCGTGAAGTAGAAGCCGGTGCTGTGTTTTCTCTCCGGTGCTGGTGTTGGTTCAGATGGTCCGTTACACGTGTCTACTATAAGCCTGCGTGTATGTTCTTATTAGAGGGCAGATGTTTGATGTTTGCTGATGCAGGTTCACACTCGTGCACACTCGGCTCGTGTGCCTCCAGAGAAAAGCAATACACTGAATGAGACACCCTGGAGGAGCAGCCGCAGCATACGAGGCTAAGGTCACCGTGCCGAGCTGTAAGCCCCCCCAGCTGTGGAGCAGTGGAACCGTGATGTTCTACATTCGGGGCCGTTTTCCAGCCTTTACACTCAGACAGGCTGTTTGTGTTACTGTGCCTTTAAGGCTGGCATATGTAAATGACCTCTGCTCCAATTGGCTGCCCTATATTGTGCCTGATTCAAAAAGCAGTCCAAACTAAAACACTCCTTATAACAGTAACTGTCCACTGTATCAGCTCTGTATACTTTATTACTCTGTTCTCTAATGATCAGGACCCCCACAGGACCCCCACAGAGCAGATACTATTAGGGAAGTGGGTCATTCTCAGCACTGCATTGACACTGACGTGGTGCTGGTGTGAGTGGATTAGACACAGCAGTGCTGCTGCTGGAGTGTTTAAACACTGTGTCCACTCACTGTCCACTCTATTGGACACTCCTACTACTTGCTGGTCCACCTTGTAGATGTAAAGTCAGAGACAGTAGCTCATCTGCTGCTGCACAGTTTGTGTTCCTCTAGTTCTTCATCAGTGGACACAGGACGCCGCCCACAGGACACTGCTGTCCGGATAGTTTTGGTTGGTGGACCATTCTCAGTCCAGCAGTGACACTGAGGTGTTTAAACACTCCAGCAGCAGCACTGCTGTGTCTGATCCACTCACACCAGCACAACACACACTAACACACCACCACCAAGTCAGTGTCACTGCAGTGCTGAGAATGACCCACCTCCCTAATAGTATCTGCTCTGTGGGGGCCCTGATCATTAAAGAACAGAGTAATAAAGTATACAGAGAATCAGATGATCTACAGTCTGTAAGTGGAGGTCCTGTATGGTCAGTGGAGCTGATACAGTGGACAGTGAGTGGAGGTCCTGTATGGTCAGTGGAGCTGATACAGTGGTCAGTGAGTGGAGGTCCTGTATGGTCAGTGGAGCTGATACAGTGGACAGTGAGTGTAGGTCCTGTATGGTCAGTGGAGCTGATACAGTGGACAGTGAGTGGAGGTCCTGTATGGTCAGTGGAGCTGATACAGTGGACAGTGAGTGGAGGTCCTGTATGGTCAGTGGAGCTGATACAGTGGACAGTGAGTGGAGGTCCTGTATGGTCAGTGGAGCTGATACAGTGGACAGTGAGTGGAGGTCCTGTATGGTCAGTGGAGCTGATACAGTGGACAGTGAGTGTAGGTCATGTATGGTCAGTGGGGCTGATACAGTGGACAGTGAGTGGAGGTCCTGTATGGTCAGTGGAGCTGATACAGTGGACAGTGAGTGGAGGTCCTGTATGGTCAGTGGAGCAGATACAGTGGACAGTGAGTGGAGGTCCTGTATGGTCAGTGGAGCTGATACAGTGGACAGTGAGTGTAGGTCCTGTATGGTCAGTGGAGCTGATACAGTGGACAGTGAGTGGAGGTCCTGTATGGTCAGTGGAGCTGATACAGTGGACAGTGAGTGGAGGTCCTGTATGGTCAGTGGAGCTGATACAGTGGACAGTGAGTGTAGGTCCTGTATGGTCAGTGGAGCTGATACAGTGGACAGTGAGTGGAGGTCCTGTATGGTCAGTGGAGCTGATACAGTGGACAGTGAGTGTAAGTCCTGTATGGTCAGTGGAGCTGATACAGTAGACAGTGAGTGGAGGTCCTGTATGGTCAGTGGAGCTGATACAGTGGACAGTGAGTGGAGGTCCTGTATGGTCAGTGGAGCTGATACAGTGAACAGTGAGTGGAGGTCCTGTATGGTCAGTGGAGCTGATACAGTGGACAGTGAGTGGAGGTCCTGTATGGTCAGTGGAGCTGATACAGTAGACAGTGAGTGGAGGTCCTGTATGGTCAGTGGAGCTGATACAGTGGACAGTGAGTGGAGGTCCTGTATGGTCAGTGGAGCTGATACAGTGGACAGTGAGTGTAGGTCCTGTATGGTCAGTGGAGCTGATACAGTGGACAGTGAGTGGAGGTCCTGTATGGTCAGTGGAGCTGATACAGTGGACAGTGAGTGGAGGTCCTGTATGGTCAGTGGAGCTGATACAGTGGACAGTGAGTGTAGGTCCTGTATGGTCAGTGGAGCTGATACAGTGGACAGTGAGTGGAGGTCCTGTATGGTCAGTGGAGCTGATACAGTGGACAGTGAGTGTAAGTCCTGTATGGTCAGTGGAGCTGATACAGTAGACAGTGAGTGGAGGTCCTGTATGGTCAGTGGAGCTGATACAGTGGACAGTGAGTGGAGGTCCTGTATGGTCAGTGGAGCTGATACAGTGAACAGTGAGTGGAGGTCCTGTATGGTCAGTGGAGCTGATACAGTGGACAGTGAGTGGAGGTCCTGTATGGTCAGTGGAGCTGATACAGTAGACAGTGAGTGGAGGTCCTGTATGGTCAGTGGAGCTGATACAGTGGACAGTGAGTGGAGGTCCTGTATGGTCAGTGGAGCTGATACAGTGGACAGTGAGTGGAGATAGAAGAAGGTGGACCTGATTTTAATAAAAAGTGATTAAAGTGATGATGATATGTACTCTTTAGGTTCTTACTGCAAGTGGGTGTATGTTAAACTAGGAGGAGTGTGAGGCGCTGGAAGTGGGTAGATGTAGGGACTGACAGGAAGCGCAGATGTTCTAGACCTCCAATCAGCAGGCTTTAATTTAGAACCAGAACATGTCTCGTAGGCTTATTGGTGCTGAGAGGTTTTAGAACTCAGTACCGAATGACTGTAGCGCTACAAAAGTGCTTCATTAGGCCTTGTATTGAGCACCAGGGCTAGTGATGGAGCGCCCTCTGGCTGTGGGATAGTTGGGATAGCGTTTGTGATGAAGAGCTAGTCAGTCAGTATTAGTGCAGTGCTCTTGAATGCAATCAAATCCTCACAGCAATGTTCCAGCATCTAGTGTGAAGCCTCCCCAGAAGTACAGATGCTGTTCCTATGGCACACACTGGCCAGTGGTACTCAGCTGGTGTGCTCCAGTTCTATACGGCCATGTTCGTTCCTCTAAGCACCCCCCACCACCACACACACACATACACACCACCTCCCGCACCCCCACTCGAACGCACTTGGAGCACTCCCACTTACACACACACACACACACACACACTTAACAATGATTTCCTTTTTTCAGTGGGAGCTGTTTTCGCTCACTCAGCACACCTAATAATCTATCACTGTCTCTCGTCCAACCGCTCCCTCGCTCTCGTCCTCCTCCCCCCACCTCTCTATTTACCACACATTCCTCCATTATTCTATCACGTTTACACATCCTGCTGACTCCTGTTCTCCTTTTCTTCTTCTCTTCTCTTCTCTTCTCTTCTCTTATTAACCAGCCTCAGTGCCACGTTCTTCATCACGCTCCATCCCTTCGCCCCTCGGGACCCCCTACGAGTCTAATCTGTGGCTCTGTGTGTTTTTAGCACAGTAGCCTACATTCCATTGCTCCTCCATCTCCACATGTTCACGACTGACTGCTCCCGTACATCTGGGCCCTTTAGAATCAGGAACAGAACCTAAACGGGTCATTATGCTCATTTTCAGAGTTCAGTGTTGAGGAATGGATTTCTCATACTGTACATCTGTATCCACTCTAAGCCCCGCCCCCTGACGAGCATAGTTTGTTCTGATTGGTCAGCTCATCCACTCTGTTCTGTGTGATTGGTCAACTGCCAGAGTGTTTGAAAGCGGTAGCAGCATCCTGACAAGTCTCGCCTCTATAGAGGGCCAGTAAGGGCTGTTACGAGATGATGTCAGAGTGGGAATCATAGATGTGCATCATCAAATCATAGAAAATGTGATTTGATGATGATTCACTCCAGCTGCCTCTCCTCTCACCCTGGTGCGCCCATCACTCTGGAGCAGGGTCAGTCTGGACTCATAGGACCACATGACCTTCTTCACTGCTCCACAGTCTGGTCTTTATGCTCTCTAGTTGATTGAAGCCGTGTTTGCTGGTTAGTCTCACTGTTCAGTCCTGATCTCGAGTTCCCGTTGCAGTGTGAGTGTGGAAACACTCTTACGTTCACTATTAAACACCCCTGAGTTCTGCTGTTGTGTTTCCATGATTTGATTTTTCTAAACGTTTAAGTGATCGCTGATCACCATCATTCAGGATTCTTTTCTCCTTCCTGGAAGATGATGCTTCTCCACCGTCCGTCCACTCTTTAAGAATGAGCTGGACAGTTCTGAACCCGGGTTCAGTAGCTTCAGCAGTCTGCTTAGATGTTTCCTCTGCGTGAGGCCAATAATTAGATCCTTCTGAACCAGATTAACCAGATGAACCACAGGATGTGTCTTTCCTCATAGTTGTTTAACAGATGAGAAGCTGCTCACTGCATCAGTAAGAGTTAAAGGCTATAAGCACCACTGATGGACACTCCTGGTGGTTTCACATTGTTTTAGATACTGAAAATATAGAAACATCACTTAAAATTAAATTTGCTGCTTAATTTGCTGTAAAATAGATGATTTTAATTAAATTGACAGAAGAACCTGAGCTCACTACGGAAATTCCTGAACGCTACCATGTGACGTCGTGGTATAACAGCGTTACGACTGACTGGCACTGAGAATGTTCCAGAGCTGCTTCTTCAGATTCTGATGATGTTTCTGAATTTGAATTTGAAAGAGCTGTAATGTAGAAATAGACCACCATATCACTTAGTCCTAATACTTTTAGACCACCATATCACTTAGTCCTGATACTTTTAGACCACCATATCACTTAGTCCTGATACTTTTAGACCACCATATCACTTAGTCCTGATACTTTTAGACCACCATATCACTTAGTCCTGAGACTTTTAGACCACCATATCACTTAGTCCTGATACTTTTAGACCACCATATCACTTAGTCCTGAGACTTTTAGACCACCATATCACTTAGTCCTGATACTTTTAGACCACCATATCACTTAGTCCTGAGACATTTAGACCACCATATCACTTAGTCCTGATACTTTTAGACCACCATATCACTTAGTCCTGAGACTTTTAGACCACCATATCACTTAGTCCTGATACTTTTAGACCACCATATCACTTAGTCCTGAGACTTTTAGACCACCATATCACTTAGTCCTGAGGCTTTTAGACCACCATATGACTTAGTCCTGAGACATTTAGACCACCATATCACTTAGTCCTGATACTTTTAGACCACCATATCACTTAGTCCTGAGACATTTAGACCACCATATGACTTAGTCCTGATACTTTTAGACCACCATATCACTTAGTCCTGATACTTTTAGACCACCATATCACTTAGTCCTGATACTTTTAGACCACCATATCACTTAGTCCTGATACTTTTAGACCACCATATCACTTAGTCCTGATACTTTTAGACCACCATATCACTTAGTCCTGATACTTTTAGACCACCATATCACTTAGTCCTGAGACTTTTAGACCACCATATCACTTAGCCCTGATACTTTTAGACCACCATATCACTTAGTCCTGAGACTTTTAGACCACCATATCACTTAGTCCTGATACTTTTAGACCACCATATCACTTAGTCCTGAGACTTTTAGACCACCATATCACTTAGTCCTGATACTTTTAGACCACCATATCACTTAGTCCTGAGACTTTTAGACCACCATATCACTTAGTCCTGATACTTTTAGACCACCATATCACTTAGTCCTGAGACTTTTAGACCACCATATCACTTAGTCCTGAGGCTTTTAGACCACCATATGACTTAGTCCTGAGACATTTAGACCACCATATCACTTAGTCCTGATACTTTTAGACCACCATATCACTTAGTCCTGAGACATTTAGACCACCATATGACTTAGTCCTGATACTTTTAGACCACCATATCACTTAGTCCTGATACTTTTAGACCACCATATCACTTAGTCCTGAGACATTTAGACCACCATATCACTTAGTCCTGATACTTTTAGACCACCATATCACTTAGTCCTGAGACATTTAGACCACCATATCACTTAGTCCTGATACTTTTAGACCACCATATCACTTAGTCCTGAGACTTTTAGACCACCATATCACTTAGTCCTGAGACATTTAGACCACCATATCACTTAGTCCTGATACTTTTAGACCACCATATCACTTAGTCCTGAGACTTTTAGACCACCATATGACTTAGTCCTGAGACATTTAGACCACCATATGACTTAGTCCTGAGACATTTAGACCACCATATCACTTAGTCCTGATACTTTTAGACCACCATATCACTTAGTCCTGAGACATTTAGACCACCATATGACTTAGTCCTGATACTTTTAGACCACCATATCACTTAGTCCTGATACTTTTAGACCACCATATCACTTAGTCCTGAGACATTTAGACCACCATATCACTTAGTCCTGATACTTTTAGACCACCATATCACTTAGTCCTGAGACATTTAGACCACCATATCACTTAGTCCTGATACTTTTAGACCACCATATCACTTAGTCCTGATACTTTTAGACCACCATATCACTTAGTCCTGATACTTTTAGACCACCATATCACTTAGTCCTGATACTTTTAGACCACCATATCACTTAGTCCTGAGACTTTTAGACCACCATATCACTTAGTCCTGATACTTTTAGACCACCATATCACTTAGTCCTGAGACTTTTAGACCACCATATCACTTAGTCCTGAGGCTTTTAGACCACCATATGACTTAGTCCTGAGACATTTAGACCACCATATCACTTAGTCCTGATACTTTTAGACCACCATATCACTTAGTCCTGAGACATTTAGACCACCATATGACTTAGTCCTGATACTTTTAGACCACCATATCACTTAGTCCTGATACTTTTAGACCACCATATCACTTAGTCCTGAGACATTTAGACCACCATATCACTTAGTCCTGATACTTTTAGACCACCATATCACTTAGTCCTGAGACATTTAGACCACCATATCACTTAGTCCTGATACTTTTAGACCACCATATCACTTAGTCCTGAGACTTTTAGACCACCATATCACTTAGTCCTGAGACATTTAGACCACCATATCACTTAGTCCTGATACTTTTAGACCACCATATCACTTAGTCCTGAGACTTTTAGACCACCATATGACTTAGTCCTGAGACATTTAGACCACCATATGACTTAGTCCTGAGACATTTAGACCACCATATCACTTAGTCCTGATACTTTTAGACCACCATATCACTTAGTCCTGAGACATTTAGACCACCATATGACTTAGTCCTGATACTTTTAGACCACCATATCACTTAGTCCTGATACTTTTAGACCACCATATCACTTAGTCCTGAGACATTTAGACCACCATATCACTTAGTCCTGATACTTTTAGACCACCATATCACTTAGTCCTGATACTTTTAGACCACCATATCACTTAGTCCTGATACTTTTAGACCACCATATCACTTAGTCCTGATACTTTTAGACCACCATATCACTTAGTCCTGTGTCCCAATGTCCCCTTTTAAAGTTGACAGGTTTAGCCCACTTTCTGGATATTTGGGGGTCTTTGGGCCGTTTGTGTACGGGGGTCTCACTGTACATCCAATTACTGCAGCCAGAAACAGCACCACCTTTCTGTCACCACCGTAAGTGCATCTTCTAGCGTTGTTGTCCACCATCTACACCACAAGCATAACTCCTACGGCGGTTTCCGAACAGTGGGCGGAGCTAAACAGTCTTTTAAGCCGTATTTATTGAATTTATAAAAAATAAATAGTTTTCTGACTTTTAATAATCACAAGTTAGCGTCTCAAACTCCTCTGTATGTATGGGTTTGACACTTTCATATGAGCTAGTCTTTTAAAGAATGTGTTGCCAGCTAAAACATAACCCAGTAATTAGTAATTAGTAATTATCCTGTTTACTGAGGTAAATCCAGGCAGTGTATGTTATAGATTAGTACTGTGTGGGGGGAATCATTTATTTTGAAATGCAAATGAATGGTGTACTGTCCCTTTAAGAGACACGGGTTTGCTCGGGTATTGATTGATCTTTTTCTTTTTCCGCCTGTATTCTGACAAGTCCCGCCACCTCCTGCGTAGGGATTGGCTAACAGCGTCTTGAGTCCTGTTCTAAGACTGGCGGGTTCCCGTTGAGTATGAACTATTAGCCAATCCCAGCCCGGGGGGCGGGGTTTGCCTGAATACGGGTGAGATAATAACGACACGGCGCTGAGGGAAGCCGTTAGCCGTTAACGCTAAACTCGATATTTTAGTTTTAAACTGCTTCCATTTAGTATTTTTATTACCCTGACTGTCGTGTAACGTCACCGAGAGGCCCCAGAAATGTGTAGAACAACAAGTTTTCAGTTTCGTCTCGTTATTTCAGTGATATTATGACAGAAGTAACGTTAAATGTCAGCTAAATGCTGCGTTTTGTATCGCATCCGGGTCCCCAGCCTCAGCGGAGTTAGCCGAGTTAGCTGCTCACACTTGTTTGAATAATTCTGAGGAGAAAAAAGGCTCAATTATCATTCTAGAGCTTTCCTTGTGATGAGAAAGAGAAGAAAGAACGACCACAGGTGATGAGAAACGTTTCAATTCTTAAACAAAACAAGAAAAACGAAGTTTGGTGACACTGGGCTGTAATGTTAGGTAGCTAGGTAACACTAGCACCCACTGCTAAATCCAAATCAGTACTTTTTCCAGCACTCTTTATATCATTACTGTCTAAAGATAAACAAGCTTCTCCATTATAGTTATAGTTCTGTTTCCATTGACTTGCATTGAAAGTTTTTGTTCTTTTCTTTTTTTTCTTTTTTTTTGCTCAGTGACAATATATTCTATAGGTTTCTTTAGGTTATTTCCATCTATGAACCCACATCTTTGTGTTTTTATTGTTAAGTTTGTCTGTCAAGCAAGGGCTGATTGAAGATGGCTAGTCACGGCAAAGATTGCGAGCAAGGACTAACAATTCAAACACTAAGATGTGGAATAAAAGCAAGAAACGCCATTTTAAAACCTATATATCAAGGAGATCCACTATAATTTTAACATTAATTACTGGTGCCAATCATTGTTTTTCTCCTTAAAATGTTTTTGCACTGTGTATGAAGGATTGCAGGCGATTGAAGGTCTTGTAGGACGAACCAGTTGAGTCATTCAGTTTAGGTCATATTTGAAGGATCCTCCAAAAGAGGGCAGTCGTTTGTGACGTAGCTTCTGAGAAAAGCAGTCTTCCACATCTGGCTTTGAGATGTGGCTAACTAGCTTTTATCACCTTAGAGAGCTCCTTACAAAGTAATAATAATTGTAGTAGTGATAAAAGTGTAATAGTTATAGATTAAAGCACTTCTAGTGTACACAGGTTAATTGAATAGTTTAATTAGATGGTTAGTAGTATGTTCACCTGGAAGTTTTAGTTGGCTCCAGCTTCAGTACTAAAGTAAAAAAGTTAAGTTCTGGTAGGTATTTTATGCCATACACCTCTCCTCTTGTTTCTTTGGTTTAAAAAATGGGTAAAAGTTTACTCACAAAATGATATTGGGTACCTGATGTACAAATTCCCTAAACAACATGTTGAGTTACAGGTTACCTGTACATGGGTAGGAGAAGGTAGTGTTGCAGTTTACCTGTACATGGGTAGGAGAAGGTAGTGTTGTGGTTTACCTGTACATGGGTAGGAGAAGGTAGTGTTGCGGTTTACCTGTACATGGGTAGGAGAAGGTAGTGTTGCGGTTTACCTGTACATGGGTAGGAGAAGGTAGTGTTGTGGTTTACCTGTACATGGGTAGGAGAAGGTAGTGTTGCAGTTTACCTGTACATGGGTAGGAGAAGGTAGTGTTGTGGTTTACCTGTACATGGGTAGGAGAAGGTAGTGTTGTGGTTTACCTGTACACGGGTTAGAGAGGGTAGTGTTAGGAGTCTTACCTTATTGGTATAGTGTAAGGTAGTTACCCAGGTGGGAATAGAACCCTAGTCTACATTATGGTGGACAGCAGTGTAACACTATAAAACACATGTATGTTAGGATCCTCACTCTAAACTGACTGTAGGTGGGAGTGTGTGAGTGTGTGTTGGTCATGTGATGGACTGGTGACCTGTCCATGGTGTACTCGGCCTTCGCCTGATGATGCTGGGATTGACTCCAGCCCTCCTGTGACCCCGACTAGCAGGATAAGGAGGAAGATGATGGATGGATGTTAAAATCCTGGTCAAAGTTTGCGCTGTAAGCTCTAATAACTCTAATAATAGGCAAAATATTAACCAAATATTAAAATACTTTAATAAACGGACCCCCAGTTTAAAAGTGCATAATTCTTTTTTGAGTAACTGAGTGCAGATGGTGGTGCAGCATTTAGTACATAAAAATCTGAAAATGAAAATTACATTTATAAAGTATGGACACTCGAGTGCTTAAGTACGTGTACTTCATTCTCTCTGTCGCTGCCTCTGCTGTTGGTATTACATTTTCCACCATTAACACTGTACTGCGTGATGGAGGTGATTGAGAGCCGTCCATCTGCACCGGTCCTGCTGTTACTCCTCTCAGTTCCTTCTTCTCCCAGCTCGTTTCTTGCTAGGTTGCTGTGACAGTTTGCAGACGCTTAATGAAGCAGGAGCCCTGGGAGGCTACGCCAGTGACCGTTGAGAGAGAGAGAGAGAGAGAGAGAGAGAGAATGAAAATGAGAAACCAAGCAGAAAACAAGCATATTGCTGAAACATTAGAGGGTTGGATGCAGATGAGATCAGGAGGAAATGTTGGGTCTCAGAACTACACTAAGCTGTTGGTTGGCTGTTGGACGCTGTCGGGCTACTGTTGAGCGTCGGTGACTGTAGTTGTTGTGGTGTGTCCTGTGTATTTGACTGTGTTCAGTTCATTCCGGCCCGGTTTTGACTGCCTGAGCGTGTTATTGGTTGTAAGAGAGCTTTCTAATTGGCTGTTCAAACACAAACGCACACAGGCTTACAAAACATAGACATTCAATAATCAGTAATTTCATAGACTTAATTAATAAACGTGCCAGTCAGCAATTTTATTTCACTCTTGCAAATAGTTTTTTTTGTCCAAATTGTTAACAATAATGCTAATTTCCCTTATAAGATCATCGTATCGAAACCAAGCTGATGGTGGTGTACGCTTACTGTCCCACACAAAGCAGTAAACCAGGACATTTAAAGCCCGTACATAGTATTTTAATGTTCACACTCTGGCTAATTTGATAGGCAGTGCAGTGGTGGTTTGAGATACTAAGGTCAGAACTGATCTGTTTGAAACTATTTTTAAAACGTAAATTGTGCGTACTAATTAGTGTAGTAGGTGAAGTATAGTAGTGTATTCATTAGTGTAGTAGGTGAAGTATAGTAGTGTATTCATTAGTGTAGTAGGTGAAGTATAGAAGTGTATTCATTAGTGTAGTAAGTGAAGTATAGAAGTGTACTCATTAGTGTAGTAGGTGTAGTATAGAAGTGTATCGTTAGTGTAGTAGGTGAAGTATAGAAGTGTATTCATTAGTGTAGTAGGTGAAGTATAGAAGTGTATCGTTAGTGTAGTAGGTGAAGTATAGAAGTGTATTGATTAGTGTAGTAGGTGAAGTATAGAAGTGTATTCATTAGTGTAGTAGGTGAAGTATAGAAGTGTATCATTAGTGTAGTAGGTGAAGTATAGAGGTGTACTCATTAGTGTAGTAGGTGAAGTATAGAAGTGTACTCATTAGTGTAGTAGGTGAAGTATAGAAGTGTATCGTTAGTGTAGTAGGTGAAGTATAGAGGTGTACTCATTAGTGTAGTAGGTGAAGTATAGAAGTGTACTCATTAGTGTAGTAGGTGAAGTATAGAAGTGTATTATTAGTGTAGTAGGTGAAGTATAGTAGTTTATTCATTAGTGTAGTAGGTGAAGTATAGAAGTGTATCGTTAGTGTAGTAGGTGAAGTATAGAAGTGTATTGATTAGTGTAGTAGGTGAAGTATAGAAGTGTATTCATTAGTGTAGTAGGTGAAGTATAGAAGTGTATTCATTAGTGTAGTAGGTGAAGTATAGAAGTGTATCGTTAGTGTAGTAGGTGAAGTATAGAAGTGTATTCATTAGTGTAGTAGGTGAAGTATAGTAGTTTATTCATTAGTGTAGTAGGTGAAGTATAGAAGTGTATTGATTAGTGTAGTAGGTGAAGTATAGAAGTGTATCGTTAGTGTAGTAGGTGAAGTATAGAAGTGTATTGATTAGTGTAGTAGGTGAAGTATAGAAGTGTATTCATTAGTGTAGTAGGTGAAGTATAGAAGTGTATTCATTAGTGTAGTAGGTGAAGTATAGAAGTGTATCGTTAGTGTAGTAGGTGAAGTATAGAAGTGTATTCATTAGTGTAGTAGGTGAAGTATAGTAGTGTATTCATTAGTGTAGTAGGTGAAGTATAGAAGTGTATTCATTAGTGTAGTAGGTGAAGTATAGTAGTTTATTCATTAGTGTAGTAGGTGAAGTATAGAAGTGTATCATTAGTGTAGTAGGTGAAGTATAGAGGTGTACTCATTAGTGTAGTAGGTGAAGTATAGAAGTGTATTCATTAGTGTAGTAGGTGAAGTATAGAAGTGTATTCATTAGTGTAGTAGGTGTAGTATAGAAGTGTATTCATTAGTGTAGTAGGTGAAGTATAGAAGTGCCCTCATTAGTGTAGTTGATGAAGTATAGAAGTGTATTCATTAGTGTAGTAGGTGAAGTATAGAAGTGTACTCATTAGTGTAGTAGGTGAAGTATAGAAGTGTACTCATTAGTGTAGTAGGTGTAGTATAGAAGTGTATTCATTAGTGTAGTAGGTGAAGTATAGAAGTGCCCTCATTAGTGTAGTTGGTGAAGTATAGAAGTGTATTCATTAGTGTAGTAGGTGAAGTATAGAAGTGCCCTCATTAGTGTAGTTGGTGAAGTATAGAAGTGTACTCATTAGTGTAGTAGGTGAAGTATAGAAGTGTATTCATTAGTGTAGTAGGCGAAGTATAGAAGTGTATTCATTAGTGTAGTAGGTGAAGTATAGAAGTGTACTCATTAGTGTAGTAGGTGAAGTATAGTAGTTTATTCATTAGTGTAGTAGGTGAAGTATAGAAGTGTATTTATTAGTGTAGTAGGTGTAGTATAGAAGTGTATTCATTAGTGTAGTAGGTGAAGTATAGAAGTGCCCTCATTAGTGTAGTAGGTGAAGTATAGAAGTGTACTCATTAGTGTAGTAGGTGAAGTATAGTAGTGTATTATTAGTGTAGTAGGTGAAGTATAGAAGTGTATTCATTAGTGTAGTAGGTGAAGTATAGAAGTGTACTCATTAGTGTAGTAGGTGAAGTATAGAAGTGTATTCATTAGTGTAGTAGGTGAAGTATAGAAGTGTATTGATTAGTGTAGTAGGTGAAGTATAGAAGTGTATTGATTAGTGTTAGTAGGTGAAGTATAGAGTGTACTCATTTAATGTAGCTAGTCGTAGGTGATTAGTATAGAAGTGTACTCGATTAGTGTTGTAGGTGAAGTATAGATGTGTATTCATTAGTGTAAGTAGGTGATGTTTAGATGTGTATTGTTTAGTGTAGTAGGGGCAAGTTTAGAAGTGTAAGTGAATAGTGTAGTAGGTGTAAGTATAGAAGTTTGTAACTCATTAATGTATTAGGTGAAGTATAGAAGTGTATTTCTATTAGTGTTAGTAGGGTGAAAGTATAGAGTGTATTCTTTAATTGTAGTTGTGGTGAAGTATAGAGTGTATTTATTAGTGGTAGTAGGTGAAGTATAGAAGTGTTACTCAGTATTTGTAGTAGCTGTGTGAAAGTTTAGATGTGTATTATTAGTGTAGTAGCGTGGAAGTTTAGAAGTGTATTCTTTAGTGTAGTAGGTGATGTATAGAAAGTGTTTCATTAGTGTATGTAGGTGATGTATAGAATGTGTATTGTTTAGTGTAGTAGGGGGATCATGCATGTATAGTAGTGTATTCATTAGTGTAGTAGTGATGAAGTATAGTTGTGTATTGATTTGTGTGTAGGAGAAGTAAGAAGTGTACTTGATTTGTGTAGTTGGATGAAGTATAGAAGTGTACTTCATTAGTTTTGTAGGTGTAGTATAGGAAGTGTACTCATTAGGGTAGTTGTTGATGTAGAGTAGTGTATTCATTTGTGTAGGTAGGTTGAAGTATAGAAGTGTATTGATTAAGTGTAGTTGGTGTAGTAATTGAAGTGTATTCATTAGTGTAGTTGGTGAGTATTGAAGTGTATGTTAACGCATTTTTATGTAGTAGGTGACTGTATTGTAGTGTATTTTTTAGTGTTGTTGGTGAGTATAGTAGCTGTTTCATTAGTGTAGTAGGTGAGTATAGTAGTGTATTTCATTAGTGTAGTAGCGTGAGTATAGAGGTACTCATTTGAGTAGTAGGTGAATGTTTAGAAGTTGTTCTTAATTAGTGTAGTTGGGTGATGTATAGAAGTGTATTGATTAGTGTAGTAGGGGAAGTATTGAACGTGTATTGATAGTGTAGTAGGTGTAGTATAGAAGTGTACTCATTAGTGTAGTAGGTGATGTATAGAAGTGTATTTCATTAGTGTAGTAGGTGAGTATAGAAGTGTATTCATTATGTTGTAGGTGAAGTATGAATGTATTGATTAGTGTTTAGTAGCGTGACGTTATTGATTGTGTTTCTTCATTAATGTTGTAGGTGGTAAGTTATTGATGTGTTTTGATTAGGTGTAGTAAGTAGGTGATTGCTATAGTAGTTTATCATTAGTGTAGTAGGTGAGTATAGACGTGTTTTCATTTGTGTAGTTAGCGTGAGATATAGTAGTGTATTGATTAGTGTTGTAGGTGAAGTATTGAAGTGGTGTATTGGTTTGTGTAGTAGGTGATAAGTATAGAGTGTACGCGATTAGTGTTGTAGGTGAAGGCTATAGATGTGTATTTCATTGTGTAGTCAGGTGACTGTATAGAAGTGTATTCATTAGTGTAGTTGCGTGAAGTTATAGTAGTGTTTCATTAGTGTTGTAGCGTGACGTATAGATGTGTATTGATTTGTGTAGTTGGCTGTTGTATAGAAGTGTATGCATAGTTTGTAGGTGTATTATGGTTGTGTATTGATTAGTGTAGTAGGTGAAGTATAGAAGTGTTATTCTTTAGTGTATAGGGGAAGTACTAGAAGTGTATATTAGTGTAGTAGGTGATGTATAGTAGTGTTTCAATTAGTGTTGTGGTATATGTATAGATGTGTATATTTTAGTGTAGTAGGTGATAGTATGATGCTGTATCTCATTTCATGTAGTAGGAGGAAGTATAGTAGCCCCATTATTCATTTAGTGTAGTTGGGGTAAGTTTAGTAGTGTATTAATTTGATGTGTAGGTGACAGTTTAGAAGTGTATCATTAGTGTAGCTAGGTGAAGTATTGAAGTGTATTCAGTAGTGTAGTGGTTGTGTATAGAGGTATCATTAGTGTAGTGTGGTGATGTATAGATGTGTAATTCATTTGTGTAGTAGGTGATAGTATAGAGTTATTCATTAGGTGTGTGTAGGTGAAGTATAGTTGTGTATTCATTAGTGATGTAGGTTGAAGTATAGAAGTGTATTTTTAGTTTGTTAGTTGCGTGAAGTTATAGATGTCGTATTTCATTATGTGTAGTAGGTGAAGTATAGTAGTGCTGTATTCTTTAGTTGTTCTGTTGGTGAAGTATAGTAGTGTACATCATTAATGTAGTTGTGTGAAGTGTATATAGTGTTTGCTTTGGTGTAGTAGGTGAAGTATAGTAGTGTAGGCATTAGTGTAGTAGGTGAAGTATAGATGTGTATTCATTAGTGTTGTAGGTGAAGTATAGAAGTGTTTACTTCTCGTGTAGTTTGGTGAAGTATAGTAGTGGTATTCAATAGGTAGTAGGTGAAGTATACGTAGTGTACTCTTAATGTGGTAGGTGAAGTTATAGTAGTGTATTCTTTAGTGTTGTAGGTGAAGTATTGTAGTGTATTCATTAGTGTAGTAGGTGAAGTATAGAAGTGTAGTCATTAGTTGTAGTAGGTGACGCTTATAGAAGTGTATCATTTGTGGAGTAGGTGGAAGGTATAGTTGTGTATTAATTAGTTGCTAGTGTAGTAGGTGAAGTATAGAAGTGTATTGATTAGTGTAGTACGTGTGAAGTATTGAAGTGTTTGATTAGTGTAGTAGGTGAAGTATAGTTGTGTTATTTAATTTGATGTAGTAGGTGAAGTATAGTAGTGTATTATTAGTGTAGTAGGTGAAGTATAGTAGTGTATTCATTAGTGTAGTAGGTCAAGTATGGAGTCCTTCCTATACTTTATCTGCTTTATCTTTATGCAGTTAATTAATAGCTTTTAATTAATGACTGTGATATCATATGGTTATTGTGTTGTTCTGGGATACAAACTTTTACAAATTCTGCTGCCTGAGTGAGTTTAGCTGACTATTAATCAGATATCCTGAGATGTGAATGTACAGTATGAGGAACAGTATTAAACTGAGGAGTGTAAATATATATATATATATTATGGTAGACCCCAAAAATAAAATCATGAACACTGAAACATTAAACATTGACCATAACTGGTTCCCTTTAAAACCTGAGCAGCATTTGGCTTGGTGTTCCTCGCCAGCTCTGGAAGCTCGTCGCAATCCACCATCTCTGTGCTTTTATGGATTTGAACTAATAGCATTCCCTGAACAGTTGTGTGCTTATTGATCAAACATATTTACATTTGCGTCTCTCGTCTGGATTGTAGATAACATTGTGATACGCAGACCAGCACAGCATCGCCCAGCTCTAGAGAGAGAGTGAGAGAGAGTGAGAGAGAGTGAGAGAGATAGGGAGGAAAGGAGAAGGAGGTCAGACTGCTCACTGTAATCTACATGGTTTATGTGGAACCTGGAAGTGATAATAGAGATTATGAAAGAAGGAGAAAGAAAGGAAGCTCCTTTAGGTCCTTCAGCCATTCAGAGGGAGGAGAAAGGGATGCGAAGGAGGGGGAGGAGGAGGAGGAGAGAGTCATTCTTTGGTGTTTCTTGAAAGCAGAAAATCATTCACTTCTCACTGCTGCCCCTCCTCCTGCAAACGATGCAGCTCTATTGCAAGAGAGAAGTGGGAGACATGGAGAGACAAGGAAAAGTAGAAGAGAAAGAGAAAGAGGAGGAGATAGACGAGAGCAGAAGAGGAGGAGAGAACGAGGAAGTAATTGACAGAAGCGAGAAGGAAGAGAAATGTAGCAAGAAAGTTAGGAGAAGAGAGAGAGAAGCAGAACAGAAGATCAAGGAGAGGGAAGAGAGAGAGAGTGAAGAGTGAAGAAGAAGAGACAGACGAAGGTGAGACAGAGGGAGAGAGAGGAAGAAAGTAGTAGGACAGAGTACGAGAAAAGGAAGAGAAAGAAGACAGAGTTAGGAAGAGAAAAGAAGAAGAAGTAGAGAGAAGGAGAGACAGAGAGAAGAGAAGTAGAAGAAGAGACGAGTAGACGATGACAGAGGATGGAAGAAGAAGGAAGAAGATGAGAAGAGAAGTACGAAGAAGAAGAAGAGAAGAGACAGAGTGGTGTCTGAGATGGAGAGAGAGAATGAGATGAGAGAGAAGATAATGGAAGCAGAGAAGTGAGAGAGAGAGAGGAGAAGAGCAGAGAAAGAGACAGAAGAAGAGAGAGAGTAAGGAGAGAAGATAGAAGAAGAGAGAGGAAATAGATGAGTGATGAAGAAGAGAAGAGACGAGAGAGAAAGAGAGGAAGATAAGAGAAGAGAGGAGAAACGAGCAGTAGTGAAGAAAGGGGGGTGGGGTGACTGAGAAGTAGGGGTGAGAGCAGAGAGAAAGAAAGAGAGACAGAAGTAGAGAGACGAGAGTAGATGAGAGACGAGTGAAAGAAGAGGAAGGAAAGAGAAGAGACGAAAGAAGAAGAGAAGAAAGAGAAGGAAAGAGAAGAGGAAACGAGAAGAGACCCAAGAAGGAGAAAGAAGAAGAGAAAAGAGGCTGCCAGAAAGACTGAGAGGAGAAGTAGAGAGAGAGACACAGAGAAAGAGAGGGAGGAGAAAGAAGTCAAGAGAGAAGAAGAGATAAGAGAAGAGAAGAGAGAGGAAGAAAGAAGAGGAAATGAGCAGAGATAGATGAGAGAAGAGAGAGAAGACGAGAAGGAGAGGAAGAAGAGATGTAGAGAGAAGAGAAAAGAGGAAGTAAAGAGCAAGAGACGAGGGAGGAAAGAGAGAGTCGATGATTGCGACAAGCAGTAGAGATAGGTAAGAGAAGAGAAGAGAGAGGAAGAGAAAGAGAGAGAGACAGAGAGAAAGAAGTAGAAGAGATAAGTAAGGAGACAGAAAGAGACGAGATGAAACGAGGAAAGAGACAGAAGAGAAATCCGAGAAGAAATAGAGAAGAGAGAAGAAGAGAAGAAGAGAAGAGAAGAGAGGAAGAGAGTATGAACGAGAGAGTAGAGAAAAGAATGAGAGAGGAGACAGAGAGTAGAGCAGTAGAAGAAAGAGAATGAAGAGATAGAGAGCAGAAAAGGAAAAGAAAGTAGAGAGACGGAGAGAGAAAGAAGATTAGATGAGAGAAGGTGAAGAGGAGAGAGTAGTAGCGAGTGAAGAGACAAGAGAAGTAGACATTGAATGAGAGAAGAGTGAGAGTAGAGGGAGAGACAGAGAAGAGAAGGGAGATAGAGTGAATGAAACATGAGTAGAAGAGAAGTGAAGTGCAGGAATGAGGCAGATGTAAGAGACAGAGAAGAGAGAGAGGGAGATAGGAGAAGAGTAGAGAAGAGAGTTAAGAGAAGTGAAGAGAAAGAAGAGAAGTGCAGGAGGTAGAGAGAGCAAGTGAAGGAAGAGAGAGAAGAGAGAACGATGGAAATGAAGAAGAGATGAGAGTAGAGGAAGAAATGAGGACTATGTAGAGAGAAGAAACGAAGAGGAAGAACGGAGATGGACTAGAAAGAAGGTAGAGAAACCGAGAGTAGAGATAGAAGAAGAGAGAGGAGACTTAGAGAGTGAGAGAGAGAGAAGAAGATAGAGTCGAGAGATGAGAGGACAAGAGAGAAGTAGAAGACGAGATAGGGAGAGAGAGAAAGAGAGTAGAGAAGAGAAGAAAGAGAAGAGAACGATGAAAAGAGGAGGAAGTTAGAAGATCAGAGATCTAGTAGGAGGAAAGAGGACACTAGACGACAGAGAGGCCATGGAAGGGAGAGAGAGAGAGGAGACGAAGAAGCCTCGAGAAAAGAAAGAAGAGAAGTGAGAAAAATAGGGGAAGAGACAGATGAAGAAGGAGAAGAGAGAGAGTAGTAGAGAAAGAAGAAAGAAGAATGAGGAGAGGAAGAGGAGATTGAAGAGACAGAGAGAGAAGAAGAAAGCAGAGAAGAGAGTGAACGGAAGTCAGAGACTCGAAGTGACAGAGAAGAGAGAAGAGATGAGAAAGAGAAGCGAAGAGAATGAGAAGAGAGAGTGAAGAGAGACGTGAAGAGAGAGAGAACGAAGAAAAGACAGAAATGAGAAGTTAGACGATAGTAGTAAGAAGAAGAGACAGAGGAAAGGAGTGAGGAGAGAGGAAGAAGAGAGTGAGTGTATAGCAGAACGAGAAGAGTAACAAAAAGAGGAGAGAGAGTGAAGAATAGAGAAGTGAAGACGAAGAACAGTAGAGAGAAGAATAGAGGTTAGAAGAAGAAGAATAGAGAAGAAAGAGGAGGAGAGAGAGAGACAGAGGACAGTCGAGTACGACTGAGGAAGAGAGGAAGAAAGAGGACGAAGAGAGAGAGAGAAGAGACATGAAGAGCAAAGAAGCAGGGGAAAGAGACAGATAAAGAAGAGAGAACGAGTAGTGAAAGAGATAAGAATAGAGAAGAGACCGAGTAGAGAGAGAAGAGACGAGAGAAAGAATGAACAAGAAGTAAGAAGAGTAGATGGAGAAGAAGATAGGAAGAGAGCTGGGTGTGTGAGAAAGGAGAAATCTAGACTGAGGAAGAGAGAAGAAAGAAGAGAGAGCAGAGAAGAGACAGAGAGAGTGCTGAAGGGGGGTGAGAGGGGTCTACTGTGGGGTGAGAGAGAGTGAGAGTGAGAGGGGGTGAGAGAGGTCACTGCTGTACAGTTAGGATTTACTAGTTCAGGTTTGTCCTTTAGAGCAGAGTAGTACAGCAGCGCTCGGCGTGCAGCCTTATTGACCTTTGCAATAGTGATATCGCAGAGAGTTGCAATATGCAAATTAGCCTCTAACCAGTCACAGCGCTTTATACTGTTTCACTGTGAGCGTGCTGACCAATCACAGATGCAGATGAGTATGTGTGGAGATTTTAGGTATTCACATAATCTATAGACATTCACGTTATCTATTTTACAGCCCAGTGCCGTATTAATGTACATATGTATATGAACATGTACGCATCATCACAACACTAATATGTACCAATATAATTGCAACTGAGATACACATACACACACACACACACACACACACATATATATATATTATTGATTTGCTCATGCATATTAATATATTCCATTCATAATAGGGCCTATAAAGTGTGTACCTGTATCACCACAAGCTCTATGTTGAAGCTGTATCTTTAATTACGTTGCGTTATTGAGTCACCAGTGCGTTTTTAATGCGTTATAGCCGCATATCACAGCCGCAGTATGTCCTGGTATAAGTGCAGCAGCTATGTTTTGCAGGTTTATCTTACATAATTGATTTAAATGTGTGTTAATTAAGATATCCCAGTGCTGCCGCTGCACTACGCTCCATACGGTGCAGCTGCATGTAGATTCTGTTACCGTTTTCCGTCTTACATGCCAAGCACTGAAGAGGTTAACTGCGTTCTACGGCTTTGATTGGGACTGCATATATGTTCCGTGTGCCGCTGAGGAGAGTGAGAGAGTGGATTAGAGAGAGATAGAGAGCGAGCTAGAGAGAGTGAGAGAGAGCGGGAAGAAAGGGGATAGAGCGGGAGTGAGTTAATGTCTGCAGTTTTTCTCCAATTTGTGGAGCTACTGCTAATAATAGTTCTTCCTTAGCTTTTTTCACCTCTCCTAACTCCTCCTCCTCCTCCTCCTGCTGTCTTCCCCCTCCGGCTTGCTCGCTCTCCCTCTCTCTCTCCTTATTGGTTATGCTCAGAGCATAGTGATGGAGGGGTGGGGGCGATAGCTGAGGCTGTGGAGGAGAGCCGACCCTCATAAGGGAAACCTATTTGTTATGCAATATTTAATGTGTGTATGACATCCCCCAGCTGCTCCGCGTGAGAGATCACTCAACTCTCGCGCGTCCGTCCTGCACGTGCAGCACCTGTGCGTTTAAAATGTCGTCGCCTTTCAGCACACGTTCATCTACCTGCCATCCTCCGAGAGCGGCGGGTGGTTATATGTGGAGCAGCTGTTTGAAATATGAAGAAAATGTTGTTTCTGTGTATGTGACCGCTGTGATGGTATATGAGATGCTACTCATATCAGTTCAGCTGTGTCACCTGCTGGTATAGGTGTTTGTCACTGTCCAGCTCTTTAATACCTGATCAGTGTCAGTACACTACTGAAGCTCTTGGGACTCTTATAATAATTAAAATATATAACCTGCATTGCAATGTTAACCTGTAAACACAGTCGTTGGTTGACGAGTGGTTTGATTTGGAGCCACCCCCTTTCTTTCCTTAGTGTTAAAGAAACTGGTCACGTTTTGTTCAAAGGTGATGGTAAAACCAAGACGTCTTGGTGTCGGAGATCTTAGAACGCTCAGCCTGAGGAAAGTACTTAACTGTTCAGTTTTTGACGACCAGTGGTAGTTGCACAGGTGCTGTGTTTAGCTGGTCACCCAACAATGGTATGCGCGGGTTGACCAGTAAGGGGAGTGCACATTTTCGTATCGTCTACACAATTAATATCGCCAACATTTTTGAATATGGTGAACGTGTGATTATTAGACCCTGACAATATCGCTGCCTTTTCACTCATCCACTTATTATCACATAAGGTTTACTACTTTTAATGTTTTTGTAAAAGAAAATTTAATACTTCTCATTTGCTTATATTTCTACTTGAGACAGGATTTTATCTCCAGTATCTATTAACTTTACTTCAGTCTGGATGGATATATTGGAGATTTGTGGTAGTGACATTATTTTGTACTTTGTCTTTCTGGATCATTGACTTCTGTTACAATCTGATAAAATTTTCTTGTATTTTTTAATATCTTAGTTAGGGGTGTGCAATATAATATCATATGCAATAATACAATTTAATTCATTTTGTTGCAGTAGTGTATTCTTGTATATAGTGTATTTTGTCATATCGCCAAGAGTATCGTTATTGCACAAATACCATAAAATATCATGATATTATTGTAGGGCCATATCGCCCACTCCTATTGACCAGCATACCCAAGGGGCATATCCATTGCTGTCTGAGGAGAAAATCTAAATTTTTGTTTATTTATTTGTTTATTTTACATAATTTTAATGCAATAACTGCACAGTAACATCAGTATAGTCATACCATCAAACCGACTTCACTCCCATTTTCACCAATTACTTGATGGACAATCAGCTACAGCTAAACGCTTTATTATTAAATACACAAGTAGTACTTTTCCATACGTCAGTGTGTTTATTTAACCCTTTCCAAGCTTCTCCTAAACAACCCAGTATTATTTTCAAGTTCTCTTATAATATCTGCTTTTTGACTGCTCAGTACCTTCAATTAAGATAAATCAGATTTACTGCTGAAGGAACTGAATACACAATTCATACAATGTCTGGGAGTCCAGGAGAAAATTTCTGGAACCTTACTTTGTTCTTCTAAAACTGGAATCAAGATCTGATCTTACTTCTCTCACAAATATCATTTATTCATGTTATTTGGTATTGTAGCTGTCTGATTATTTACATCTGTTCTATCTCAGATCTGCTGTTCTTACTGGCGTTGATAGACGCATACACGTTACTGTATGAGAGATCTAGTGTTTATTTAGTTTATTATGATATCACTGAGGGTAGTTTGGCTGTGTGCTGACTGTCAGTTTTAACAGATACAATAAGACATTTGATGTGTAATGTAGAAATAGTGCTGCTGATCAGCTTAATGGAGAAGTATAGCATGTGGTACAGTGAGCTTTAGGTTTATGTAAACATCTCTGTGAGCAGATCATGTGTCATTCAGAAATCATTGCTTCTCCTTTGAGTTAATTTGCTCTAATATAGGATGGAGGCAGATGTAACTTGCTGTGTAGAGCATCCTTTAACAAATCTCTTCTCTCCTCTCTCCCCCCCCCTCTCTCTCTGGCTCTATATCTCTCTTGCTAGGCTCTACTCCTCAATTCCCACTATACGTGTTCATATCTCCTCCATCCCCCCCTCCACCAGTCTCCTCTATGCTCAGTTCCGGTGTGCTTTTGGGGGGGGGGTTTTTTTCTCCTCTTTCAAATGGGGACGCCTAGGGTGGAACAAGTCGTCCAACAAAGCATGTTACAGCGCCGACATGACTTGTCCGTCAGACAGCGAAAAGATCGTGATCAACTGCGGGGGGATTCGGCACGAGACGTACCGCAGCACGCTGAAAACGCTGCCCGGCACGCGCCTGTCGTGGCTGACGGAGCCGGACGCCTTCAGCAACTTCGACTACGACCCCAAGTCGGACGAGTTCTTCTTCGACCGCCACCCCAACACCTTCGCGTTCATCCTCAATTACTATAGAACGGGGAAGCTGCACTGCCCCAACGATGTGTGCGGCCCGCCTGTTACGAGGAAGAAGCTACGCCTTTCTGGGGATCGACGAGACGGACGTGGACGACTGCTGTGGAATGAAACTACCGGCAGCACCGGGACGCGATGAGGCCTGGGACAGGCTTCACAGAAACAAGCCCGAGCCCGAACCCGGCCCTCGAGGACAGTCCCCGGCGCCTGGACCAGGCGGCGCCGACACGGCGTGATCCTGAAGCGCCTGTGCCTGCAGGAGGACGGCCGCAAGCCCAGCTGGTGGAGCGTCTGGCGGCCCCGCATTTGGAATCTCTTCGAGGATCCGTTACATACGTCCTAAAATACGCCCGGGTGTGGTGAGCGAGGCCTGTCGTGGAGCGGGGTGGGGCGAGGGGTGGTCGGTTTCGGACCTAAAATCCTGTTTCGGGGGAAGCGTGTGTGGGTCCCGGGCAGGCGGAGAGAACTCCGAGTGAGGGAGGAGAAGTTTGTGGCAGTGCTGCATGCGGAGATGGTGAAACTGCAGGTTTTATTCAGATAAAAGTTTCAGGTTTGGTTAAATTTGGGTTTTACTGACAGACTCGAACACACTCTTGGCTTTTTATTGGCTGTTGGTCTCTCTTTCTTTTTTTTACTATTCTGTCTATCTCTGTCTCTCTCTTTCTCTCCTCGTTTCTTGTTGGCTACCTTTTTTCTATCTGAACGTCCCCTCTTTCTCTTTATTCTTTGTGTCTCTTTCTTATTTCTCTCTTTCAATCCTATTTCTGTCTCTTGTTCTCTTTCCTGGTCTCTCTCTCTCTTATCTGTCTCTCTATTCTTTCTGTATGTCTTTTTTCCTCTCTTTTATCTTATTTCTCTCTTTAAATCCTATTTTACTTTTTCCGCCTCTCCTCTCGCTCTCTCTCTCTCATTTATACAGTATTTCTCTTTATCTCTCCCTCTCATTCTCTCTCTCTCCCACTCTCGCTCTCTCTTAGTCTTTCTTTTTTCTCGGTCTCTGTTGCTAACTGTCTCTTTTTCCATCCTTTTTCTGTCTCCTTCCTTATCTCTGTCTCTCTGTCTGCTTTCTCTTTCTTCCTGTAAATCTTTTTTTTTTCAATCCTATTTCATTTTTTCTGCCTCTCCTCCTCTTTTCTGGCTCCTCTTTTCCTCTCTCTCACGTTTATACTAGTAACTTACTCTTTTCTATCCCTATCTCTTTTTATCTTTTTGGACTACTTTTTTTTACATACACTCGCTATCTATCTCACGCGTTTATAACGTTCTTACTCTTTCTCATCTATCTCACTATATCGCGTTTAAACAGTTACTCCTCCTCTCTCTATCTATCTCTCATCTTCTCATCTCGCTCTCTCTCTCTATTTATCATTTAAAACCGCTTCTACTCTTTTCACTCACCCCTCTCTCTCTCTACTTGTTTATACGTTATCTCTTTACTCACAACCCCTCTCTCTCTCTCGTTCTCTCTCTCTCTTGCTGACTGTGGTTTCCTCTGAAGGGTGGCTGTAACTCCATTCTCTCTCCTCTCCGAACGATCTCTCCGTTTTTACGCATTATTTGCCCGTTAACTCTGCGTCTCACTCTTGCTGCATCTGCACCGCCCCCCACTGCCACTTTCCCACGCTTGATTAAATCGCCTTTTTTTCCCTCCTCCTCCTCCGGAGCGCTCTCGTTCCCTCGCTCTCTTGCTCCCTCGCTCTCTCGCTCCTTCGCTCGACTCCATCGTTTTCACCGCTCGCATCATTCAGTCTCGATTAGCGCATTATCTTCCTGCTCGCTCTCGTTCCCTTCTCTTGGGCTATCGTTCCCTCATCCTTTCCTCTGTCCTCATCCATCCATCTAACCATCTCTTTCTCTCTTTCCCCCTCACTCTTTCTCTTCGCTACCCCTCCTCTCTCTGCGTTCGCTCGTACAGGAGGAGATGAGTGGGGTTTCTGAAGCCCCGACACTACACGTCAAACATCTACTGCCGTTTTACAGGGTTATTTTAAACTGTGTATGATATACTGCCTGAGTAAATATACGTTGTTCTTAAATTTTTTTTACAAATAAACCAAGTCTACTGCTAGAATGTAAATAAACAAGTTTGTTGATCTGAAATTTACGTGAAACATGCTGTGAATATACATCTACAGGGTCCTGAGAAGTTAACCTTCATTTCTATTTATTACAGTCAGGCTTGTATATATATTCTCGAGTACTGCAGTACTAAGTTTTGGATGGAATTCTTCAAACACAGAGCAGATTCAGAACCAATCAGAAGTTCTCCGCGGTATCTAGGTAGATATAGCTAAGCGAGCTCTCCTATTGGTTACAGCTTACAGCTGAGTTGATCAGAACACCTTACATTACCCATCACCATGTAGTGGTGGAGGACACCAATCACGGTGGGACCAAATGTCTGGTCACTCTTTCTGGGAGTTGTAGATACGGTATGAACGAATACAAACAGCGGCCTGATCAGTGAGTTGTTGGAAATGGAAAGCGGCGGCGGCAGCTCTACACCAGAGTGATCTACTGAAAGAGTTGAAGTTGAAGCACGCTGAAGTTGCTACCGGCTAAAATAAAAGATAACGACTGTCACACACTTTCCATAAGTCATGGAGTGTCTTTACGAAGTCTCCAATATCTGCCATTTAAAATGATCCACCTTAAACGCTGCAGCAGTTATATTCTGGTTTTCCATTCCACCTTAAATGCTGCAGTGGTTACATTATGTTGCCACTGTGTGTCCCGTTCCACCTTAAATGCTGCAGCAGTTTCATTTCAATGTCAGTGTGTTTCCTGTTTCACCTTAAATGCTGCCACAGTTAGTTACTTTCTGTTGGCAACGTGTTTCCCGTTCCACCTTAAATGCTGCAGCAGTTTCATTCCAATGCCAGTGTTTTCTGTTTTACCTTAAATGCTGTACCGGTTACATTCTGGTGACAGTGTGTTTCCCGTTCCACCTTAAATGCTGCAGCAGTTACATTCCAGTGCCAGTGTTTTCTGTTCCACCTTAAATGCTGCCGCAGTTACTTTCTGTTGCCAACATGTTTCCCGTTCCACCTTAAATGCTGCAGCAGTTACATTCCAGTGCCAGTGTTTTCTGTTCCACCTTAAATGCTGCCGCAGTTACTTTCTGTTGCCAACATGTTTCCCGTTCCACCTTAAATGCTGCAGTGGTTACATTCTGTTGCCAACATGTTTCCCGTTCCACCTTAAATGCTGCAGTGGTTACATTCTGTTGCCAACATGTTTCCCGTTCCACCTTAAATGCTGCAGCAGTTACATTCCAATGCCAGTGTTTTCTGTTCCACCTTAAATGCTGCAGAAGTTACATGCTGGTTTTCCATTCCACCTTAAATGGTGCAGCTGTTACATTCTGGTGCCAGTGTGTTTCCCGTTCCACCTTAAATGATGCAGAAGTTACCAGTAAAATAAGAAGCCTCAAGAAGAAACATCAGTCAGAAAGTGTTCATGCAAGCCATCTTTAATCATTTTTTAAGGTGGACTTAAGAGTTTTGACTTTTATGACCTAAACTGAAGGCCTGACCTTAAAAGTCACGTCTCTCTCTGCAGACCAGTCACATTATTATGACCAGATAATCTCCAGAGAGACCACCGTGTACAGCATGGACAGCAGCTAGATGGACTGGGAGACTCAGTAAGGTCCTGGTAGAAGGTCACAGGTATCTGGAGTCATGTTGACTGCAGTGCATCCCACAAGCTGCTGGAGGGTGAGTGGAGGAGGATCCATAGAGAAACACCCACCATCCAGGTGTGGTACCCCACAGATGTCCTCAGCTGGGTTCAAGTCTGGGGGATTTAGATGGCTCCAGGGTGAACTTGGGGTCATTACCTTGGTAAGCTCTTCCAACACCATGTGTGGGGACATTTCTAGTTGCGTGACGTGTCTCATTGTCCTGCTGGAAGATCCCATCCACCCCAGAGAAGACAATCAGCATGTATGGTGTACGTGGTCTGCAAGACCCAAATGGGTTGAGAGGGTCTTCCACATGGAGCAGTGGAACAAAAAACATTCCCCAGATCAGAACGCTCACACCTACACGCTGTTTATTTATCTTTGGTTTTACTGTCAGAAGATTAGTGAGGTTGTAGGATATCTTCCCTTTAATTTCTTTTAGTCATGTTCAGAGTGAATTCACACTTTCAGCAGAGAAGCTACAAGTGAGTAATAAAGTCACACTTCTGTTGTCACTGGTGATGATGGTGACTTTTGAGGGTGCACTCTGACTGGTGTGTAAATGCCACAGTGCTCAACAAGGCAGAATGTTAATTCCACTGTAATATAATAACTACCACAGTATCAGCTACGAGCAGAGGTGTCAAGTAACAAAGTACAAATACTCTGTTACCGTACTTCAGTAGAAATGTTGATTATTTATACTTTACTGGGGTAATTATTTTTACTTCTAGCTCCTTACATTTACACTCTCCTTTTTCCTGTACCTTTCTACTTCCTTACAGTTACACTCCATTATAAGTACTTATACTCCTTACATTTTAACACTCCATTATCCAGTACTTTCTACTCCTTACATTTACACTACATTACTAGTACTTTCTTCTCCTTACATTTTACACTCCATTATCAGTACTTTCTACTCCTTACATTTATACTCCATTATTCAGTACTTTCTTATCCGTACATTTACACTCCATTATCGTAATTTTACTCCTTACTTTTTATACTCCATTATCAGTACTGTCTACTTCATTACATTTACACTCCATTCTCCTGTACTTTCTAATTCTACTACATTAAACTCCATTATCAGTACTTTCTACTTCTTACATTTACACTCCATTATCAGTACTTTCTACTCCTTATTCTCTGACAGATTGCACTCTCCTGCAGGAACTGTAGGGGGCAACATGGCTTCCACTGCTGCGATGCACCACAGGACGCTGCTCGTGCGGTGCATGTTAACCTGAAGCATGGTGGCGCTGTTAGTGAGGTGGTAGATCAGTAGAAATAGAAATAAGGATCAGTTTTCGGGTAAAATGGTGTGATTGGTGTTCTCTCACACATACCCAGGTGTACAGCCCGAGGAAGTGTAGCCGTGCTCCATGTTTCTCCGTGGACAGCAGGGCTGGACGGCTCTCTCTGGCGTCGGCTTTTCTCTTTGGTCTGCAGCGGCACCGGTGGCTCTCTTTCATGCTTACTCAGCATGAGCCGTGATCACCAGCGCCGAATAATCAGCTCCGCTCTCCAGCAGGGCCGTGTGTGGAGTGAGAAACGCAGCGCTCGCTTATTCACACCAGAGAGCGCGGCCTCATTTCAGCCTGGTCACAGGTAGACAGATATACAGACGCGTACGCTGCACCAGGCTGTGAGCTTTCAGTTGATGTAAAATTAGTTTGTTTATTTAATAGATTTATTTTGTTTTGTGAGTCGTGTACTGGAGAATAAAACCAGTTAACCTGTGTATTAACGCCAGGCCAGCAAGCGTTCCAGTATCAGTGGACTGTTTTTACTGCCACATGAAGGAGTTCAAAGTAGCTGCTGATGCTGCTGAGCTGGGCTGGGCTGGGTTTCCTGAAAGCTTCTTGGCACAAAGATCACCCTTAAATGGTAGAGCGAGCATCACACTGACCTCTCTCTCTCTCTCTCTCTCTCTCTCTCTCCTCCAGTTAAAATGATCTGAACACTGGGATGCGTTTAGAGAACTGAGCTCTGGTGAGGTTGGTGTCGTGCTAGTGTTAACGTGATTACACGACACCAACGAACTCCGGCTAATCTATCCTGACGCTGTGACCTTTCACCCTTATGTAATAATTAACTTAATGTTTTAGTCTCTGCAGTGGCTGCGGCTCCTCTCGTAGGCTGAGTGTGTGAAGGTGTTAAACCTGCTTCACACTACACGACTGTCTAAGTGGGCGGGTCTTTGTGCCGTTCACACTACATGACTGGTTGAGCTGTAATGGCAAGTCTTCATTCACCCTACACAATTGATTGGCAACACAGGGTCTCCACAATACACGACGTCACCTGGAGAACCGCCACTACGTTCACAACCAAACAAAGCTAAACTCTGGTTGAGAACTAAAACTCTGGTGAGAAGTAAACCTGGGTGAGAAACTAAACTTTCTGGTGAGAACTAAAGACTCTGGTGAGAACTAAACGCGTGTGAAGAACTAAACTCTGGTGAGAAGTAATCCAGGCGTGGAGAACATAAACTCTGGTGAGATGTAAACCGGGTTCGAGTACTAAATCTGGTAGTGAAACTAAGACTAGGGTTGAGAAAACTCATACTCTGGTGAGACTATAACTCTCGGTGAGATGTAATCACGCGTAGTGAAGTACTAAACTCTGGTGAAGAACTAAACCTCTGGGAGAACTAAACTCTGGGAGAAGTAAACAGCGTGTGAGGTGAAACTAAAAGGTGTGAGAACTAAACTCTTGGTGATGAACTAATACTCTAGTGTGAGAACTAAACGCGTTGTGAGAACTAAAATCTGTGTGAGAACCTAAATCTCTGTGAGAACTAATTGGTGAGAAGTAAAACGCTCGTGTCAGAACTAAACTCCGTGTGAGAAATAAACTTTGTGAGAACTAAACTTGGTGGATGAGTTAACTCTGAGTGAGTAGTATAAATCGTGTGGTGTTGAGAACGAAAATCTGGTGGAACTAAACTCTGGTGAGAAACCTAAACTCTCGTGAGAACTAACGCGAGTGTGAGAATCTAACTATGGTGAGAAGTAAAACGGGTGAGAACTAAACTTGGTTGAGAAGTAAACCCGCGGTGAGTATACAAACTCTGGTTGTGAACCTACTCTGGTGAGAACTAATCTCTGGGTGAGAAGTATACCCGGGTGTGAGATCTAAAACTCTGGTGAGAACTAACTCTGGTGAGAAGTAAACCCGGGGTGGAGACTAAGCTCTGGTGGGAACCTAAAACTTGCGTGAGAACTAACAAATCTGGGTGAGAACTAAACTCTGGTGAGAAGTAAACCACGGGTGCAGAACTAAGCTCTGGTGGGAATAAACTCTGGTGAGAACTAAAAATCTGGTGAGAACTAAACTCTGGCTAAGAAGTAAAACCCGGGATCGAGAACTAAGCTCTGGGGGGAACTAAACCTCTGGTGTGAACTAATCTCTGGGTGAGAAGATAACCCAGGGTGAGAAATAAGCTATGGTGGGAAATAGCGACACAAGTAAGAAACATTACGCTATTTCCAAACCGGACACGTCATAACAACGAGCAGTACGAGTTGATCTGATCTTGCAGAGACGGCTGAGAAAGGAAGAGAATTGAACGAATATGGAGGGAAGATGGGTGGAGTGGAAGGCTCTCTCTAGACATTGTTTATATGTTCGTGTGCTCCTCCCTCAAATGTCGAGAGACGAGAGATTTGATCCATTGGTGTTGGTAGACGCTGTGCTGTGAGTATCACGTCGCGTATGGTCTACATATTAAAAGTGCTAGTGTAAGAAGTTTGACTCGAGGAGTCTGTGATTGGCTGATGACGGCTCGGCGAGTGTCTTTCAGCAGTTCACACTTCATGACTGAGTGAGCGCGGAGTGATCACCGATTCTTCTCCGAGCAGAGGTTCTAGTCGCTGATCCACAAACAGTTGGCGACTGAACATCAGACTAAAAGTTGTGTAGGTGTTAAAATAAAAAAAAACAACAATTATAATACAGACATTTTCCTTTTCGTGGCAATCTTGTTAGTGTAATAGTGTTTTAATTCTTTAGTCTCTCTTCTCTCTCTCCTCTCTCTACTATCTCTATCTCTCTCTCTTCTCTCCTGGTTTATAATATATACTCGTATTTAAGTGACTATGCCTCTGGTGAGCAGGTTTGTTCGTCTGTTAATGCTGTATTTCTTTCATATGATGAGGACGTTTTGAAGATGGTCTTTTGAATGGCTCACACCTGGTCCTCATTTTTAACGTGGCAGTGAGCACTTTAACTACCCGAAAGTTATGTGGCGTCCTACTACAGTGCTAAAAATCTGATATTTTACTTAATTTTTAAAAAATTATTTTTCTTATTGTATCTTACGGTCAGTCCATACATGGATCTCCACCAATAAAAAAAAGCCAACCAATTAAAAAAGCTATTACTGATTATTATTATTTTTTTTAACATCCCAGTTATGGCCCCCATGTACTCACACAATACTAGCACACTGGCATAGCACTCCTGGTTCCACAGCAGAGTTAGATTTTTGGGGGAAACAAAACAATCCTCCTGCACAGTAAAATAAAACTGAGATACTGAACTAGCGTAGAGAGTGGTCTCAGTGTGGTATCAGGTTAGTGGTGTTAGTGGTGATACTGTACTGGGTGAGTGGTGGTCTCAGTGTGGTATCAGGTTAGTGGTGTTAGTGGTTGATACCTGTAATGGGTGTCTTGATGGTCTCTGTGTGGTATCAGGTTAGTGGTGTTAAGTGGTGATACTGTACTGGGTGAGTGATGTCTCAGTGTTGGTATCAGGTTAGTGGTGTAGTGGTGATATCTGTACCTGGGTGAGTGATGGTCTCGTCTGTGGTATCAGGTTAGTGGTGTTAGTGGGTGATTATCTGTTTGGGTGAGAGTGATGGTCTCCAGTGTGGTATCAGTTTTAGTGGTGATACTGTATGGTGTGAGTGTGGTGCTGTGTGGTAAGGTTAGTGGTGTTAGTGGTGTTACTGTATGGTGTGGAGTGATGGTCTCAGTTGTGGTATTATGGTTAGTGGTGTTAGTGGTGATACTGTACTGGTTGAGTGGTGGTCTCAGTGTGGTATCAGGTTAGTGGTGTTAGTTGTGATACTGTTCTGGGTTGAGGGTTGGTACTCTCAGTGTGTATCACTGGTTTGTGGTGTTAGTGGTGATCTGTACTGCGGTGTGTGGTAGGTCTCAGTGTGGTATAAGGTTAGTGGGGTGTTTGTGGTGATACTGTACTGGGTGACGTGGTGGTATCAGTGTGGTATCAGGTTAGAGTGAGTGTGTTTAGTGGTGTTACTGTATCTGGGTGAGTGTGGTCCTCAGTGTTGGGTATCAGGTTAGTGGTGTTAGTGGTGATTATGTAATGGTGTGAGGGTTGGGTCTCTGTGTGGTATCTGGTTAGTGGTGTTAGTGGTGATACTGTACTGGGTGAGTGATGTATACTGTGTGGTATACAGGTTAGTGGTGATACTGTCTGGTGAGTTGATGGTCTCAGTGTGTTTATTGTGTAATATTATTTCTATAGTAGTGAGGGGCGTTTTAGTGTGTTTGGGGAGTGGTGATACTGTACTGGGTGAGTGATGGTCTATCTGGGTGGTATCATGGTTAGTGGGTGTTAGTGGTGATACTGTAATGGGTGAGTGGTGGTCTCTCAGTGTGGTATCAGGTTAGTGGTGTTAGTGGTGATACCTGTACTGGGTGGAGTGTTGGTATCAGTGTAGGTAATCAGGTTAGTGGTTGTTAGTAGTGAAATCTGTAATGGGTGAGTGGTGGTCTCAGTGTGGTATTCTAGGTTTGTGGTGTTAGTGGTGTTAATTGTACTGGGGTGGAGTGATGGTCTCTCAGTGTGGATATCAGTTAGTGGTGTTAGTGTTGATACTGTATGGGTGAGTGATGGTCTCAGTGTAGGTATCAGGTTAGTGTGTTACTGTAATGGGTGAGGTGATGGTCTCAGTGTGTTATAAGGTTTAGTGGATGTTTAGTGGTTGATAATGTACTGGTACGTGAGTGGTGGTATCGTGTGGTATCAAGGTTAGTGGTGATACTGTACATGGGTGAGTCGGTGGTCTCAGCGTGGTATAAGGTTAGTATGGTGTTAGTGGTGCAGTACTGTACTGGGTGAGTGCATGGTTCGTGTGGTATCAGGTTAGGTTGTGTTAGTGGTGATACTGTCTGGGTGTGTGATGGTCTCTCTGGGTGGTTTCGGTTAGTGGTGTTGTGGTGATTACTGTACTGTGGTGGTGGTGGTCTCAGTGTGTATCAGGGTTTGTCGTGATTACTGTACTGGGTGAAGTGGTGGTCTCTGTGTCGGTATAGGTTTGTGGGGTAGTGGGGTACTGTTACTGCGGTCGTGTGTGGTCTCTGTGTGGTATAGGTTAGTGGTGTTAGTCGGGTGATACTGTACGGTGTGAGTGATGGATCTCTCAGTGTGGTTTAAGCGTTAGTGGTGTAGTAGGTGATACTGTTCTGTGGTGATGTGGTGGTCTCAGTGTGGCTTTCAGGTTAGTGGTGTACTGTACGGGTGAGTGTGGTTCGTGTGGGTGTATTAAGGTTTGTGGTGTTAGTGGTGTTACTGTTCTGGGTGAGTGTTGGTTTCTACAGTGTTCGTAATCAGGGTTTGTGGTGATACTGTACTGGTGTGATGATGGTGCTCAGTGTTGGTATCAGGGTACGTGGTGTTAGGTGGTGTTAATGTACTGGGTGAGTCGATCGGTCTAAGTGTGGTATAGGTTAGTGGTGGTTAGTGGTGATACTGTTCATGGGTGAGTGATGGTCTCAGTGTGGTATCAGGTTAGTGGTGTTTAGTGGGGACACTGTTCTGGGTGAGTGATGGATCTGTGTGGTATCAGGTTGTGGTGATGTTAGTCGGTGATACTGTACTGGGTGAGTGATGGTCTCTAGTGTGGTATCTGGTTAGTGGTGTTATTGGTGATACTGTGATGGGTGAGTTGTTGCGTGGTCTCTAGTGTGGTTTCAGGTTAGTGGTGATACTGTACTGGGTGTGTGATGGTCTCAGTGTGGTATCTGGTTAGTGGGTGTTAGTGGTGATTACTGTACTGGATGAGTGGTGGTCTCTCGGTGTGGTTTCAGGTTATGGTGTTAGTGGTGATTACTGTTTCTGGGTGAGTGATGGTCTCAGTGTGGTATCAGGGTTAGTGGTGATCTGTACTGGGTGAGTGGTGTTCAGTGTTGTATCAGGTTAGTGCGTTTGTGGTGATACTGTACGGGGGTGAGAGTATGATGCTCACAGCTGTGGTTCAAGGTGGTTAGTGGTGTTAGTGTGATTACTGTACTGGGTGAGTGATGGTCCTCAGTGTAGGTATCAGCGTTAGTGGTGTTAGTTGGTGATACTTGTACTGGGTGAGTGATGGACTAAGTGTGGTATAAGGTTAGTGGTTGTGAAGTGGTGATACTGTACTGGGTGGGGGTTGTGTGTTTGGGTCTCTGTGTTGGTATCTAGGTTAGTGGTGTTAGTGGTGAGTATGTAATGGGTGGTGGTGGTATCTGTGTGCTATCAGGTTAGTGGTGTTAGTGGTGATAATGTACTGGGTGAGTGGTGTCTCTCACAGCTGTTGTGGTATCAAGGTTCAGTGTGTTAGTGGTGATACTGTTCTGGGTTGGAGTGGTGGTTCAGTGTGGTATCAGGTTGTTGAGTTGGTGTTAGTGGTGATACTGTACTGGGGAGTGGTGGGTCTCAGTTGTGTATCAGGTTAGTGGTGTTAGTGGTGTTACGTACGGGGTGAGTGATGGTCTCTCAGTGTGGTCATCAGGTTAGTGGTGTTTTGGTGATACTGTACTGGGTGAGTGATGGTACTCGTGTGGTAATCAGGTTTAGTGGTGATACATGTCTGGTGAGTGGTTGGTCTCAGTGTGGTAATCAGGTTTAGTGGTGATACTGTACTGGGTGAGTGTTGGTGCTCACGTGTGTATAAGGTTGTGGTGTGTTAGTGGTTGATACTGTACTGGGTGAGTGATGGTCTCAGTGTGGGTATCGGTTAGTGGTAGTTAGTGGGTGATACTGTACTGGGGAGTGATGTCTCAGTGTGGTTATCAGGTTGCTGTGTGGTTAGTTGGTGATTTGTACTGGGTGAGTGATGGGTCTCAGTGTGGTATCTGGTTCAGTTGGTGGTAGTGGGTGATACTGTACTGGGTGAGTGATGGTTCTCAGTGTGGTTTCAGGTTTGTGGTGTCGTTAGTGGAGATACTGTACTGGGTAGAGTGGTGGTCTCAGTGTGGTAATCAGGTTTGTGGTGTTTGTGGTTGTTACTGTACTGCGGCTGAGTGGTCGGTCTAGTGTTGGTATCAGGTTGTGGTGTTAGTGGTGATTTGTACCTGGGTGAGTGTGGTCTCAGTGTGGTATCAGGTTAGTGGTGATTACTGTACTGGGTGAGTGA
>CM038719.1:947719-962719 GCA_021613375.1 Megaleporinus macrocephalus
TACATTCTTTCTCTTTCTCTCTATCTCTGTTTTAACTCTCTCTGTCTCTCTCTTTCTTTCTCTCTCCTGCTCTCTATCGCTCTTTTTACTCTTTCTCACTTTCTTTATATCTCTCTCTTCCTCTCTTTCTATCTCTGTCTCTCCCTCCCCCTCTTCCTTTCTATCTCTCTCTCACTGTCTCTCTCTTAGAGCAGCATCCTGCTACAAGCTCCGCCCCCACACTGCTGTTCCTATAGTGGTGTCAGTTCTGCTGTATCAGAGTGGTCAGTTTGTACTGGTTTAGCCTACAGTATGAGGACATACAGAGTTTGCAGGTAGGCAGACAGTTAGGACTGTGTTACATGATGATGTCACCTTGTAACAGGGAAACGGATTGGAATTCCTGTGAGGCGACTGACAAAAGGGAGTCTCTTTGCAGAGTTTGCAGACACACAAAAAGCTACAACACACTGTAGAAAAGAAACGCTACAAGCATATGTATATATATATATATGATAGATAGATAGATAGATAGATAGATACTTGATTGATCCCAAAGGAAATGTAGGCGAGCAGTTGTCTGTGATTGTGTTTACGCTGTGTGAGAAGTTCAGCTGGACAGGAACGGTGTGTGATATGATGGTAATGGATCTTCTGCTCTGCTGTAAGGTGTAAGAGATAAAGCTAAGGCTCTCCAGGCTCAGTGCTCCATCCTGCGTCACCAGCTCGCTTACTGCGTACGGCACGCCGATCAACAACCCGCGGCCCCGCGGCCGCTCACCTACAAAACCCATTCGCCAAGGATGAGCAAGCCTTTAATGGACTTCACCAACACACGCAGCGTTTCTTAGCAACAGCCTGCAGTCAAAATAAACCCGCTATACATTATTCTTAGTAAGCTACTTTGTTCCTGCTACCGAATTCCTCTGGTGGTGAAAAGGCGTTAATTACTGTCAGGCCGCGGCGCTGCACCTTCGCCAGACTGCAGCAGTCCGTGTTTAGCCGTGTTGTGAGTGGTCTCGCAGAGATACGTGGGAAATCCTCTCTGAAGTATTGTTTAGGAATAGTCCTGGATGTTCTGATGAGGGTTTTTTCGCCGTCCGCTTGTTGTTACGGGAGTTTGGAACTCCCCAGAGACTCACAAGCAACCGGCCCGCGTCTTTAATACCTTTCTGATGGTCGTTTCCTCTCGTCAGCTTCTACATAAAACGCTGGATGCATCACTTGTTCCGGTGAACTGCTCGAGAAGACTAATGCAGGATCTGCTGAGGAGCTGTCACCTGCGCTCTGATGTGGTCCGGTGTGTTTATGTAGCGGCGGAGATGAGAGAGATTTATAAAAGAAACAGTTTGTCTGTAAGTTAGAGAACCTGCATTGGACCACAGACCACTGACCTTGCTTCAGTGTCCTCTCTCTCTCTCTCTCTCTCTCTCATTCAGATTTTCCCATTCCACATAGAGATGGACCGATCAGTGTTTTTGAGGCCGCTTCTGATTGCCAATCACCTTTCAGCACGATTGACCGATACTGATCGAGGGCGGGGTTATATTCCATGGCAGGGTTACATGTAGTTATTAGCGCATGCAAATCATGAAACATGGTCTAAACTGGTTTATTACCATTTTTAACGAGCTTATATGAAACAGCATAATATTTTAAACTAAATAATCAGTAAATAAACAAAGTAAATCAAACAAACATCCCCAATACTGTAATCATTAAATTTAGACCCTTAATTTAAAACGAAAAAAGCTAAAGACTAAAAAACTTTAAACTAAAGCTGTAATCATTAAATGTAGAATATTGAACTGTTTGCTGATACTCACTGTATTCAGCTGTGTGGTGTTCTGTTAAGTGCCGTATCAGATTAGTAGTGTTAAATATCTTGGTTCCCCAACGAGACACGCTGATTTTCTATTAGCACATGCCATGAGCACCATAAACTGTTCTCGTGAGGCCGCTGCTTTAGTCAGTCTGTGAAAAATGAAAGGCTGTGTATTTCAACCTAGTGGTTCAGATAGGAATTGCAGAGAGCTGGGCGGACGCCGCCTCTTCCTGGATGAAATGCTAGGTGGAAGTTAAGCTCATTTGTTTAACGCCATCGATCAGCTCTCGGGATCAGCTACATTGGAGAAATATTGGCTGATCACTGATCACCAATCACATATTTTGATTAAAAATTGGCCGATACATAGCCGATCGATCTTTCCATCACTAGTTATAGCTGCTGCACCATTTAAGTGGAACGGCACAATTGGAACAGGAAGCTGGTGGTCCGATGTAGTCCAGTGACCACTGACCACTGACCTTGCCTTAGTGTCCTCTCTCTCTCTCTCTCTTATTCAGATCTTCGCATTCCACCTTTAAGAGTGCCGCAGCTATAATAATGCAGGAGACACTTGCTAACCGGCTGCAGCCACTCGTGCGAGCCCTGTAGACCAATAGAAATGTGGTCGCTTTCATTATCGCTCGTTAAAAGTTTAGACTATCTTTGCCTGTAAACTTCGGGAGGTATCAGTTTGCTGAACCCTGATGAGTGACCGGTCACACTGCCCACTGCTAACTGGAGCTGAGGACCCCATCGTTAGACTGTTAGTGCTCCGGCTAGAGGATGAGTAGTACTCGGAACGTGGAGCTGTCCAGTGCTGAAATGAAGAGCGGCTGGAAATAACCCTGTACGTCTACAGCTGTGGTTTTTATAGTCCCATTGTTGGAGTACATGCCTGAAAAAGAAGGTTTTTAAGTTTCTTTAGTAACAACAACGTCTCTGTGTAGAACTGTGAACACTCAGAGAGTCACTTAGATGTTTAACTGATTCCTATATAGTAAAATAGAGCTTCAGATTAATGGAGTTGTTCAAATCGCTGTTCAAAGAAAAATCTCTTTTTTTGTTGTTTTTCTATCACATTTACACACGACAGCTGATCTTTCTATCCATTCATATTAGTTCTATGATAAATGGACCAATAGAAACGCTCCAAAAACACTTAAACCACTTAAATCTCCTAGAGATTTTCTTTGGACGGCTACAATCTTTGGACAGCAACTATAGAATGTCTATGTAGATTTTAAGTATAATTGTTTTTATTTGGACAGTGATCATGTGTTGATGCTACGGAGAACCCAACACGTGTTATTATAGTTATCGTCACAATAGAACAAATACAACACATTCTCCATCAACCTGAAGATCCATTCACCATGAACAGAACCATATGAGCATTCAAATGGTTATTTGAGTGTTCATGGTTGTATATAGAACCACTGTCTTTACTAAAGAACTAAAGAACCCTGGAAGAACCATTCCTCTGGCATAATTTTTCAGAGTGAACTGGTTAAATGGGAAATGATTAATATACGAGTTCAGAGTGATTTTGTTAGTTTTTTTATAGGAAATGATAACTTTCAAACCGAATGTTCTAAAATGTTTTAAGACTAACAACAATAGCAGAACTGTTTAAAGCAGTATAGAACCCTGATCTACAGAGGACCTTACACTGCAGGTTCTCCATCATGGAGAGGAACCATTTACCCACATAAATGACTATGTACGCATTTAAATGAGTCACATTTCTACATATACCAGAACAGGTTCTTCACAAATGTTGTAGCAGAACCTCTTATAGTGTTCTGACAACCTTTAGAAAACCAAAGCTGACAGAACCTCTGGCTTTATATATCCAAATAATTCTAATTATATCCTTGGAGTGTGGAAATGTTCTTTAGGCCTTTTAAAAGTTCTTCACACTCACCCAATAGTAATGTATTTTTTTTTATTTGGACGGTGACCAAATCTTTTATTTGGTTCTATGTGGCATCAAGAACTTGTTATAGTTAAAAGCTTGACATCATCAAAATAGCAGAACCCTTTTTTAGTGCTAATAGAACAAATACAACACATTCTCCATCAACTTGAAGATCCATTCACCATGAACAGAACCATATGAACATCCAAATGGTTATTTGAGTGTTCATGGTTCTATATAGAACCACTGTCTTTACTAAAGAAATAAAGAACCCTGGAAGAACCATTCCTCTGCCATAATTTTCAAGAGTAAACTGGTTAAATGGGAAATTATTAATATACGAGTTCAGAGTGATTTTGTTTTTGTTTTTTTGTTTATAGGAAATGATAACTTTCAAACATTGAATGTTATAAAAGAACTGTTTAAAGCAGTATAGAACACTGATCTACAGAGAACCTACAGAGAACCTCACACTACAGAGAACCTCACACTGCAGGTTTACCCACATAAAAAACCATGTTCGCATGTAAATGGGTCACATTTCTACATATTCCAGAACAGGTTCTTTACGAATGGAGTAGCAGAACCTCTCATAGTGTTCTAACAACCTTTAGAGAACCGAAGCTGACAGAACCTCAAACCTTAACTATCTAAATTATAGAATTCTTGGAGTGTGGAAATGTTCTTTAGACCTTTGAAAGGTTCCTCACGCTCATGTGTTCTAGGGAACCAGGGGTGGCTGGTCTGCGGCGCCGCTGTAATAACAGTGTAGCCGGGGGTCCGCTGGCGAGCCCTGTAACGAGGCGGGTCTCCTGGAGCCGAGCAGCTCCTCCCGTCTCCCCTGCAGGTGTTTGGAAACGTTTAGTGTCACTGAGTGGCGAACACGGGTGCTGAAAATAGCCCTGGCGTCACGGCTCTGGGCTCTTCTGTACTTGAAAAGTGTGTCGCGCCTGTAACGTGGGCGTCCGGGTATCACTTCTCACTTCCACAGCCAGGTCTGATTTATTTATCACCAGCACCGGCGACACTCGCTCTACACACGGTTACAACACGGTATCAACTTTCCCACCGGCTAAAAACAAACACACCGCCAGAGTGATTACAGGTAACACACCTGATCCTTCAGATCACTCAGTACATTATAATACTTCACATCTACATTCTCACAGGGGCTGAACAGGAAACAGCTCTGATCTGATACATATGGTGATCAACACGATGGTGTAGTGGTTAGTATGGTGGTGTAGTGGTTAGTATAGTGGTTAGTATGGTGGTGTAGTGGTTAGTATGGTGGTGTAGTGGTCAGTATGGTGGTGTAGTGGTCAGTACGGTGGTGTAGTGGTTAGTACGGTAGTGTAGTGGTCAGTATGGTGGTGTAGTGGTTAGTATGGTGGTGTAGTGGTTAGTATGGTGGTGTAGTGGTTAGTATGGTGGTGTAGTGGTTAGTACGGTGGTGTAGTGGTTAGTATGGTGGTGTAGTGGTTAGTATGGTGGTGTAGTGGTTAGTATGGTGGTGTAGTGGTTAGTATGGTAGTGTAGTGGTCAGTATGGTGGTGTAGTGGTTAGTATGGTGGTGTAGGGGTTAGTATGGTAGTGTAGTGGTCAGTATGGTGGTGTAGTGGTTAGTATGGTGGTGTAGTGGTTAGTATGGTGGTGTAGTGGTTAGTACGGTAGTGTAGTGGTCAGTATGGTGGTGTAGTGGTTAGTATGGTGGTGTAGTGGTTAGTATGGTGGTGTAGTGGTCAGTATGGTGGTGTAGTGGTCAGTATGGTGGTGTAGTGGTTAGTATGGTGGTGTAGTGGTTAGTACGGTGGTGTAGTGGTTAGTACGGTGGTGTAGTGGTCAGTATGGTGGTGTAGTGGTCAGTATGGTGGTGTAGTGGTTAGTATGGTGGTGTAGTGGTTAGTATGGTGGTGTAGTGGTCAGTATGGTGGTGTAGTGGTCAGTATGGTGGTGTAGTGTTAGTATGGTGGTGTAGTGGTTAGTACAGTGGTGTAGTGGTTAGTACGGTGGTGTAGTGGTCAGTATGGTGGTGTAGTGGTTAGTATGGTGGTGTAGTGGTTAGTATGGTGGTGTAAGTGGTCAGTATGGTGGTGTAGTGGTTAGTATGGTGGTGTAGTGGTCAGTATGGTGGTGTAGTGGTTAGTATGGTGGTGTAGTGGGTTAGTATGGTGGTGTAGTGGTCAGTAAGGTGGTGTAGGTAGTGGTTAGTATGGTGGTGTAGTGGTCAGTATGGTGGTGTAGTGGTTAGTACGGTGGTGTAGTGGTTAGTACGGTGGTGTAGTGGTTAGTATGGTGGTGTAGTGGTTAGTATGGTGGTGTAGTGGTTAGTATGGTGGTGTAGTGGTCAGTATGGTGGTGTAGTGGTCAGTATGGTGGTGGTAGTGGTTAGTACGGTGGTGTAGTGGTCAGTATGGTGGTGTAGTGGTTAGTATGGGTGGTGTAGTGGTTAGTATGGTGGTGTAGTGGTTAGTATGGTGGTGTAGTGGTCAGTATGGTGGTGTAGTGGTCAGTATGGTGGTGTAGTGGTCAGCACTGTCTCCTCACAGTAAGATGATCTGGGTTGGATTCCCGGTCTGGGTGGTTCTGTGTGGAGTGTGTAAGTTCTCTCCGTGCTTGAGTGGGTTCCTCCGGGTTCTCCGTTGTCAAAGTAATACTTTTTTACTGCCATAAAATAATCTTTTACTTTCACAGAATGTTGAAATTATTTAAATAATAAAGTGTTTACTGAGTAAATAAAAGCTGCCTATCTGGGAAAAAATAGCTTATATATAAAATAATGTCCCCAAGTGAGATATTTTTATATAGTAAGTAATCTTAAGCAAATAGATTCAAACAATAATAATAATAGCTTTATATTTAATAATATTCTTAAGTGGCTAAAACTCTTACACAGTTCTGTATTTTAGGATAATAAGCAGCGATTTTGAGATAATAATTGATCTTGAGCGCGTAGAAAAACAGTCCTGTAATAAATCCACTCTGAAATACTATGAAATGGTGAAGGTGGCCATGTGGGAGAGTTAAATGGTTGAGTATTTTTAGATGCTTATCTATAAATAAATAAAGTGCTTTAAGTAAACAAATATGGTGTAGTAGTTTTTAAAATGTAATACATATTGATTAGGTATTGGTGTTGCTATCAAGCTTTGTCACAGTAGAACCACTTCATGTTCTATAATTATATATATATATTTTTTTTTTTTTTTTTTTTTTTTTTTTTTAATATAACTGAACGTCTGTTAATGTACAGACACATTCGATCATATCTAGAACCACTGAGGAACCTTTATGTTTGCTAGAGCACTCAGAAATACGATGCTGTTTCTTTTGTTGTGCGTTTGCAGCAGGACTTCTTTTCAAACGAGACCTATTTATGCTGCCGTGCATGCACCTCCTCGCCCCCCCCTCCCCCCCCCTCCTCCCCCCTCTGCGCCCCCATCCACCGCCCTCTAAATATAGTAAGAAAATTAGCGGGGGGGATGTGGGGCGAGAACGCTCTCCCCCTCTGTTCTGCCACGTACGGGTCTCGCTGCTTGTTTTGAGAAACGTGGCTCATTAGGCTGGTGGATGCAGCGTGCGTCGCTCCCCAGTGACCCTCCGAGAGAACTGCCCACTACAGGGGCGAATGAAGTGGACACAACACAGAACTGCAGTCCGGATGTGCAGGGTGAGTCAAAAGTCTCAGGACACCATTTTATTTCAGAAATAAAAGCCCAGCAAGTAACGGGTGAGGGGGTCTATCTTTTAGGCTATGTCCCGAACATGACCATCATCTTGAGAGCCGCCATATTGGATCCAGGGCAAGTTTTTCCAGTGGGTAGATGAACATGTGTGTCTGTGAGCTGTTACTGGTGCTGAACTGCTCCTTCAGATCTGTGTTCAGTACCAGTTCACTGAACATGGTGTTCAATGTGGTTGTTGTTGTAACTTTCTGTGTTGATAACGTTTGAACCACAAGAGATATTGCTAATCTGATTACATCAATCAATTTCTGAGACAGTTCATCTTCTTTGATCTGCAACACGACCACCTTCCCATTGGAAAAACGTACACTTGATCCAATATGGTGGCTTTCAAGATGCCATAGAAATAGCTGGGACGTAGATAGACCGCTCACTCGCTCTTGCTGGGGTATACGTCATTTTCCCTTTCAGTTCTGAAATAAAAGGGTGTCCTGAGACTTTGGACTCACCATATATATCAAAAATACTATGTGGTATGAATCGCCGGCATTATCTTTACCCAGAGAGAAACTCATCTTGAGCTGTGATTAGCCAGGATGCTCACAGAACTCACCCAAGAGCGCTGATTGGCTAGAGGGGGCATATCTCTGCAGTCTCTGTATTGCAAACGCTTGAACGTGTCTTTATTGTATATAACGAGTTTAGTAACTAGTTTTTAATTTAACAGATGATGCTGCATGTTAGGTTGATCCTCACTCTAAACTGCCCGAAGTTGTAAGTGAGTGTGTGTTGGCCATGCGATGGCGACCTGTCCATGGTGTACCCCACCTTCGCCCAGTGATGCTGGGATTGGTTCCAGTACCCCCGTGACCCCGACTAGAGGTATAAAGCTCAAGATAATAGATTGATGGATGGAAAAAAGTAATAGATCACTTTACTTTGCGGTACATGCTATTGTAATACTCCAATAATCAAAATAATATGATGTTGTTAGTTAAGGATCACAACACTGTTGTAACATGGGGTCTTCAGAGATATCCCCCCAGCTGTTCATATGTCTGGTGATTGATCTAAATCTGTGCAGCTGTTTATGATACCTGTAATGTGCTCTGGAACTCGTGCTGGGATGTAATTGATCCCGGTGGTGTTGGTGTGGACCAGATGAGCCCCCATGCTCACTCTTACGACTTCACCTGTGATCACTTGTGGTACAGTGTAACCGAAACCCATCCTGGTGGATCAGTGTGACAGGAAGTCTGACTGCAGTTATAATGAGGATTAGGATGATTGACAGGTATAGAATCGTGGTCTGAGGTTTGAGGAGTGAACGTGATGCTGTAGGAGGAGGAGGAGGTGAGAGAACCCGGACTGAACTTGTGCTGGATTGTTGCTGCTTTGCGCTAGAAGGCTGGACCTCCCTCCTTATGAAATGATCATTACAGTAATGCTGCGGCACAGCAGACGAGAGAGAGAGAGAGAGAGAGAGAGAGAGAGAGAGAATCGGTGTAGGAGAAAACAGAGGGGTGACCTCAGAGAGGACTGACTGTTCAGGAGCTTTCTTATGATTTTAGTATGCAGTAACTCTACTCATCCTGTGTATAGATATTAAACTTCCTATGTTGAGTTTGCTGTGATGTCTGTTGGGTATCTGTTGGATTTCTGGTGGATTTCTGTTGGATGTCTGTTGGGTATCTGGTGGATTTCTGGTGGGTATATGTTGGATGTCTGTTGGATGTCTGTTGGATGTCTGTTGGATGTCTGTTGGATGTCTGTTGGGTATCTGTTGGGTATCTGTTGGGTATCTGTTGGGTATCTGTTGGATGTCTGTTGGGTATCTGTTGGATGTCTGTTGGATGTCTGTTGGGTATCTGTTGGATGTCTGTTGGATGTCTGTTGGGTATCTGTTGGATGTCTGTTGGATGTCTGTTGGATGTCTGTTGGGTATCTGTTGGGTATCTGTTGGATGTCTGTTGGATGTCTGTTGGATGTCTGTTGGGTATCTGTTGGGTATCTGTTGGGTATCTGTTGGGTATCTGTTGGATGTCTGTTGGATGTCTGTTGGGTATCTGTTGGATGTCTGTTGGGTATCTGTTGGATGTCTGTTGGATGTCTGTTGGGTATCTGTTGGATGTCTGTTGGGTATCTGTTGGGTATCTGTTGGGTATCTGTTGGGTGTCTGTTGGGTATCTGGTGGATTTTTGGTGGGTATATGTTGGTCTTTTCATCATATAAATGTTTGCATAATGTAAATATGATGTGTGTTCAAATAAAAAAATAAAAAAAGGACCTAAAATGGACTTACATGTTTTCCTTTGAACAGTTTCAAGTTTATTTGTGTAGCGCTTTTTACAATGATGCTGTACAAAGCAGTTTGAATACATACAGTTACAATATCCCCCTGTGAGTAAGCCAGAGGCAACGGTGGCCAGAAACCTGCCTCAGACTGGAAGAAGAAACCTTGGGAGGAACCAGACTCACAAGAGGAGACCCGTCCTCCTCTGATCAAACAGTATTTACAGTTGATTACACTGAATTTAAAGTAGAACTCACAGAGTCTCTGTTTAAAGTCTGGATGGTAAAAACTTTAGAAACTGCACCAGGTAGAGGCAGTCTCTGACTGAGCCTTTATGAAAAGTCAGTCCCATCAAATTGCTGCTGCATCTGGATGACAGGGATTTAATTGAGGGTTTTACAGTAAGTAGTGACAAATATATATATATATATATATATATATATATATATATATATATATATATATATATATATATATATATATATATATATATATATATATATATACATATATATATATATACACAGCTCTGTACTTCAAAAAGTGAAAGAATAAAATGGAAAAAAATAAACTCCTCAAACACACAGGTGCTAGTTTACTCAGTAAGATGTCTTTTTAGGAAATACCTTTCTAGGAAATCTCTTTGAAGCCTCTGTCCAGTGATGCAGAAAGACTGTGTGGTATTTGGATCAGTGGCAGTTGAAAGAGTCTTCAGAATAAACAACGGGAGTAAGAATAAAGCAGAGTATCAAACAGTGTCAGTACAGATACTAGAGCTCCAGTACTGAATCCTGTAAGCTGCAGGTTTTAACCAGGCCGCGTGTAACAGCGTCTTCCAGTTAAACCAGTTAAAACACCAGTGCGCCCGCTGTAGCCTCCCAACAGTAACAGACTGCTGTTTGTCTCTGACTGTAGCGTAGCTACGTGTTTGTCTGTTACAGTTCGTTGTCGAGTAGAATGTTCATATAAACACATCAGACCTAATCAGACTGAATTCAGTTACTTTGCAGGTAGAACTGATACAGGGTCAGTTTCTGTTACACGCTTCATACAGAGCATGAAATGTGTATTACAAGCTGAGAGCCTGTGACTGGCTGTAGCGTAGTGCTAACGTACTAGTTCAGCACTGGATTCAGATGTAGCATGAAGTTGTGCTGGTGTTTCATCACGTGTGTTGCCAGGTGTGCCGCTCCTCTTTGTTTCAGAATGAGTGTGTGTGTGTGTGTGTGTGTGTGTGTGTGTGTGTGTGTGTGTGTGTGTGTGTGTGACTTTGCAGCACCGCTGTTAGCCGGCACTTTCTGAACAGAGCTCTCACTTAGATTAAGGACAAAGAGAGAGATACTTCATCATTTTAGAACAGCCAACACTGCCAGAGACGGGGGGGCAGAGAGAGGAGGAGAGAAGGGGGGATAGAGAGAGGTGGAGAAAGAAGGGGATGCAGAGAGCGGAAGAGTGGAAAAAGAAAAAAACGTAGAGAGAGAGAAAAGAAAAGGGGAGAGGGGAGAGAAAGAAAAAGGTGAGAGAGGGAGATGAGAGAGAGAGAAAGGGAATGATAGGGTGAGAGAGGACATTGGGAGAGAGAAAGAGAGTAAAAAGAAGGGGAGAGAGGGAGATGAGAGAAAGGGAACGATAGGGTGAGAGAGGACATTGGGAGAGAGAAAGAGAGAGGGAGATAGGGTGAGAGAGGACATTGGGATAGAGAGAGAGGGGGAGAGAGTGAAAAATAAGAGTGAGAGAGGTACAGAGAGCGGGTGGGGATGAGAGAGAGGGGCGGTGAGAGAGAGGGAGAGAGACATAGAGGGGCAGAAAGGGAGAGAGAGGGGGATAGAGAGAGAGATGCAGTAAGAAAGAGGGAGATGAAAAGAGAGGGAGAGAGAGATAGGTGCAGAGAGAGAGAGAGAGGGGGGGGGGGCAGTGCTGCAGTGAGTTTGACTCGGATATGTACGTTAATGAAACTCAGCCCAGTCGCTCCGTTTGCTTTACTTACTTTTAATCTGTAATGGTGTGGATTTTCAGCGGAGCTGCAGTGATCAGACGGAGAGATTGCAGCAGATCAGGGAGGACTGATAGTGAGCTGCAGAATGATGGAGTGAGAGAGGAGGAGGAGGAGGAAAGAGGAATATTTGCAAGGACAAATGTACACAGTGCACTGCAGTCATTAGGATCGAATACTAAGCAGAAAAAATGCAAAGCCTTGTTTTTCCTTCCGTGTGTACGTACGCAAACAGAGAGAGAGAGAGAGATACGGGGAGAGAGAGAGAGAGAGAGAGAGAGAGAGAGAGAGAGAGAGAGAGAGAGACGTTGTCAGTAGTTTCAGTACTTTATGCGGGCAGTCATGAATTAACAAATACAGTACTGTTCTGAAGTGTTAGGCTGATAGTTTGCAGATATATAATCAAACCCACTATCATCTCTAACACCAATACTAATAATAATTATATACTAATACTCTGCACGCATAACAGCCAGATACTGAATTAAATCAGTTATAGACTGACCACTACACCACCTTATTTTGGATACAGCCTTATTAAAACTATTATAACTGATAGAAATAAAATAAATAGAAGTTGCCTGGCAGCTCTGGCTGTTTATCACTCTTCATTAACGGCTATTGAAGATTTACTGTTAGATTGATTACTGTGTAAATGTAATTACATCACCATCTAATCATATACATAAAGAATTTACTGAATGTTTTATGTTCACATTTGATATTTTTAATATTTAATCATTATTTTTTTTAGTGTTCAGGTACCTCACACACAGCCATTCGTCACTGGGTTGATTCATTGAATGAAAGAAAATCTCTGTACTAGCAATATAGATCAGCTGATCCAGGTTCAGAGTCGGAGTTGCTCTGTGTATACGCGTGGCCGCCGTAACTTTGATTTGCTTTGGTTTAAATACAGATTATTAAACCAGTTATGCTGCATCATAACAAACACACAAACAAACAGCCTGGCATTTACGTGCTGACGCTGTAAGACGATTCATCTCATTTGCAAGTTAAAGGACGTGGTGGAAAGATGCCATCTGGGCCGCTAATAGATCCATCAGACGGAGAGCAGGAGGAGGATACTCAGCAGAGCTCCGGCTGAACACCTCACCACATCCCCCCAGCAGCTTGACCGTGTTTCTCATCCAGTGCTGGATTATTCTACTATTATATACCATAATATACTTTATTATACCCAGATGTGGATCTACACCCATTTACTCTCTTTAATCTGCTCCCAGAATAAAACATCATGTTCCTTTTTTGTTGAGCTCATGAATAATTAATGAGCTCTGCTCTGATTGGCTGGCTTACAGCAGTGATGATCACACAGAAGCAACTCAGACCTAACAAAATGAGACTCTGTGTAAATAAGCTCCGCCCACATACTGTTTAGTTAGCTATGCTAGTTACTCTGAGCTGCTAGTAGTAACGTTACCTGTACTAGCTACTCTCTTTGATCTGGACATCAAACACAAAGTAGATGAAAGGTGTCTCTGTGAAACTTTCAGTTGAAGATGATCTGCTTCAACCAGCACACAGTGATCCACTCACACAGCATGGCTGCTACTTCCAGTCACTGTTGGAGGTTGTGGTGCTAATAAAGGTGGAGCTGCTCGTCTCTTCAGCCTCTTCAGTGTTGAACGCTGAGCTGAAGCTGCTCCATGGTGTCCGAGTGTTGGAGAAACTGTCCGGAGTGAAACGTACAGACTGCAGAGTTAAAGTTGGTCAGGATTCTGTTAAAGATGTTGGAAGTTCAGCAGCTGGTTTTGGGAATTCTCCGTTCCACCTTAAACGCTGCTGTGGTTCCATTCTGGCGTCTGTACGAGCTGCAGTGTTTAAGGTGGAACATTAGATGAAGAATGTGGAGAAGAGGAACTTCAGGCTGGTTTAAAGATCAACATGGAGCTCTGACAGTTGGGTTGTTTGTTGGGAAAGAATGAAAAGTGGTGACGTTCCTTCACAGCCTGGAACACTGGATTTCTCCACCACCGTCCTGGTTACTGGTTGTTGTTGTGGTTGTGTGTAAATGTTGTATTTACAGTATATACCATGTGCTCAGAAAAGCGTATAGTGGTGTAATTTATCTCAATAACAATGAAATGTTATCACATTGCCCACCTCTGGCAGACCCCCTGTGTTAACTGAGCCCGTGTGAAACATCATGTGAGAGCTTTAAATAGTGTAAGTAGTGTAAGTAGTGTATGTTTAGAAGGAGGACGTACAGAGAAGGAGGTGTGAAGCTGCAGAGCTCGGCGCTGGCCTGTGGTGAGGACTGTAGTAACTCAGAGCTGCGGTGTTTACTGGCTGCAGACGACTGATCCTCCTCGTTCCTCGCAGGAAGATGATACGTGTGAAAGCTCTTCAGTTGGCTTGCGACTGCAGGCCAGGCAGAGGTGAACGAGAGAGATGGAGAGATGGAGACATGGTGGGCGGCTTCAGAAGACTGAGGTCCCTCAGCACTGGTCTGGATTTATCAATGAGAGACGATAGTCTATTCACAAACTATACACACTCTACGCTCTCTCTCTCTCTCTGTATCTCCCTCTCTCTCCCTCTCTCTCCCTCTCTCTCTCTCTCTCTCTCTCTATATATATATATATATATATATATATATATATATATATATATATATATATATATATATATATATATATATATATATATATTTGTCTACCTCTCTATCTCTCTCTCTCTGTATCTCCCTATCTCTCTATATACTATATATATAGTAAGATCACTAGATATTAATCTATTAGGGTTGCTTTACACGGTACTATAGATTGTGTGGCTTTCAGGTGGGCTTTAATTCATACGTGGGGGGGACAGGTACTTAAAGGCTGGATGTGCATCTCTAAGTGCTGCTGTGTCTGCTGCTTTCCTCGTGTGCTGATTTGAGAGGGTTTCTCTCTCTCTCTCTCTCTCTCTCCCCTCCCTCCATCACTCACGGACTGTAATTAATCTGTTAAAGTGCTGAGCCGGGAGAGAACGCTGCCACCGCCGCATCTCAGCTGACCACTCGGAGAGAGTGTGAGGGATATGATATCATAGTATATGTGGGGGGATTGGGTTGCACTGAGGTGGGAGTGCGGCGTGTGTGGCGTGTGCGGTGTGTTGCTGGGTGTAATCGGAGCGGTGTTTGTGTGACAGTGATTGATATTGAATGTACATGTGCTGTATTTAAGTGGTGGTGACTAATCAGTACCAGCGTGTGCTCGTGCTGGTGTGGTTGTTTATTAGTTTAACGTGCGGTAGAAAAAGATCTCGCTCCTCGACTACAGAAAGAAAATATACCAC
>CM038719.1:967719-972719 GCA_021613375.1 Megaleporinus macrocephalus
GGAGCTGAGAGTCCTGTTTCACTGATTGCTTCATGATTTGTATTTATTTTTATTTATTTATTTTTAAATCTTGTAACATTACAGTGTTTGTTATTCTTGTTCGTGTCCACTCCAAATCTTTAATCACTAAAGGTGCACCAGTCAATCGGCTGCTGATCGGAATGAGCCTTCAGGTCGGTCGGCTCGGCTGACCAGTCTTATTCGTACTCACGACAGATTTATGAAGACTCTTAAACGTAATGAATATGTACAGTAGAAAGAATCTAAAGCTGAAACTAGTGCGAGCACAGAGCCAGACAGAAGTCCTGACTACTTACTGGGGGGATGGAGATGTTGGGCTTGTGACCAGTATGTCACTGGTTTGTTCTCCTGAACCGACAGGACACGACTGAAGTTCCCTTAATAACCAAACCACAACTGATCCCAGTACTGTGGATAGAGCTGCTCACCACTTCCTAGTGTGTTCACTAGTGTGTGCATGTGAGTGTTTCCTTACCCCCTAGTGTGTGTTCACTAATGTGTGTGTATGTGGATGTTTCACTGCTCTCTAGTGTGTGTGTTCACTAGTGTGTGTGTGTATGTGGGTGTTTCACTGCCCCTAGTGGGTGTTCACTAGTGTGTATGTGTGTATATGTGAGTGTTTCACTGCACCCTAGTGTGTTTGTGTATTTTCACTAGTGTATGTATGTGGGTGTTTCACTGCTCCCTAGTGTGTGTGTGTGTGTTCACAAGTGTGTGTGTGTGTATGTGAGTGTTCCACTCCCCCCTAGTGTGTGTTCACTGGTGTTTGTGTGTATGTGGGTGTTTCACTGCCCCTAGTATGTGTGTTCACTAGTGTGTGTGTTCACTAGTGTGTCTGTTAACTATTGTGTGTGTGTGTATGAGTGTTTCACTGCCCCTAGTATGTGTGTTCACTAGTATGTGTGTTCACTAGTGTGTCTGTTAACTAGTGTGTGTGTGTGTATGAGTGTTTCACTGCACCCTAGTATGTGTGTTCACTAGTGTGTGTGTGTGTGTGTGTGTGTGTGTGTGTGTGTGTGTGTGTGTGTGTGTGTTTCACTGCATGGATGGTCTCTGACGCCCCCCCCCCTACAGTGCAGTACTATTCAATAGGGAATTAAAATCCAGTACTACACAAACACACCAGCACCACGTCAGAGTCACTGCAGTGCTGAGAATGACCCACCTCCCTAATAGTATCTGCTCTGTGGTGGTCCTGTGGGGGTCCTGATCATTAAAGAACAGAGTAATAAAGTATACAGAGAATCAGATGAACTACAGTCTGTAAGTGGAGCTCCTGTATGGTCAGTGGAGCTGATACAGTGGACAGTGAGTGGAGGTCCTGTATGGTCAGTGGAGCTGATACAGTGGACAGTGAGTGGAGGGTCCTGTATGGTCAGTGGAGCTGATACAGTGGACAGTGAGTGGAGGTCCTGTATGGTCAGTGGAGCTGATACAGTGGACAGTAAGTGTAGGTCCTGTATGGTCAGTGGAGCTGATACAGTGGACAGTGAGTGGAGGTCCTGTATGGTCAGTGGAGCTGATACAGTGGACAGTGAGTGGAGCTCCTGTATGGTCAGTGGAGCTGATATACTGGACAGTGAGTGGAGATATAAGGAGGTGGACCTAGTAAGCTGCTCAGTGAGTGTAAATCCTAGTTACGGTGGTCTGATTCCTGGCTTCATTTGTTTTGCTGGACTTTGCTGGGTTTTGTTCTAGATTCCACTTACAGTCTTGCTGGTTCTTGTCTGTATAACCAGCTCAGCTCACCCACCTTTGTTTTTATATATATATATACTATTAGTCGTCTGAATGACCTGCATCTCTGGCAGTGTCCTGACAGCCACGAGCGCAGGATCCCTGAAGGAATGTCACAATCGGATCGGCAGTGTGTCGTAATGGCCATGCGGAGACTCTGGGATATTACCTAGTGTCCTGACACACTTGTCTGCTTAATGACGCTGTTATAAATAGCCTCTAATAAAGTGTTAACAAGTGTTGTCACAGATTTGAGGCTGCGAGTGTGAGAGGAGGATTTGAGGAGGATCTGGTCTCAGCCCTGTTCCTCACAAGGCTTCTTATGATCTTTGCAATGCCCTGTTATGATCTAAAATGGAACATGTGGTCTTTGTTTTCTCCGAGACCAACTTAGAACCAAAGTTCCTGAAGTATACACACATAATACACACATAATTCATATTTACGTGACCTTTTTCAACATCTAGACTTGGTGTAAATTATCTTGAGCTGATATTGGTTTTCAGTGATGTAAAGTTCGTTCACAAGGTTTACTCAGCTGGTCTGGGTGGTCTCGGCCTAGAGATGGGTCGAGCTATTGTGGCTGGTAAGCTGTGGAGAAGCCCAAGAACCACACACAGAGGTATCAGAACTTTAATTTATAACTGACCCTTCAGCACCAGAGACAGCACACTAAGCATGGTGTTCACTGTGGTTGTTGTAACCTTCTGTGTTACTAACATTTGAACCACAAGAGATATTACAAATCTGATTACATCAATTGATTTCTGATCAGTTCTGGTCTTCTGCACGACCACCTTCCCATTGGAAAAAACAGCCCTTGATCCAATATGGCGGCTTTCAAGATGGTGGCCATGTTCGGGACATAGCCTAAAAGATAGACCCCCTCTCCGTTACCTGTTGGGGTATTGAGATACGTCATTTTCCCTTTCAGTTCTGAAATAAAGGGGTGTCCTAAGACTTTCGACTCACCCTGTGTTTGTACTTATGTAAACAATAATAATATATGAATAAGAGAATCTCCCCATCACAGTGTCGGCTCAGATCCAGTCCGGGCTGTTCCTGGCTCCGAGCTTTTCCCAGAGGGCTCTGGGGTTTTGTGGTTGGAGCTGAGTAATCATCATCACCAGGAGCTCCTGGACCAGGTGTTTTGGCGGCGGCAGACGTGACCTTTCACGGCGCAGGTGACCGCTCTGCAAATAGCCCCGTGTGTCCTACATCCCATTAGCATGCTTACATGGTGCGGTTCTGTTCCCGGCCCGCTGGGCTCAGCAGAAACAGCTACATGACCCCGGCGCTCTGTTCTGCTGGCCTCTCCTGACGCTGATTCTGACCCAACTCGCCCGTCCTGCCCGTGTGTGTGTGTGTGTGTGGTTGTGTATGTGTGTGTGTGGTTGTGTATGTGTGTGTGTGTGTGTGTGTGGTATTATCAGTATCAGTATTATCAGTATCAGTATTATCAGTATTATCAGTATCAGTATTATCAGACACACACTCACACTCAAACACACACCCACACAGACACACACACACACCCACACACACAGATACACACATACACACACACACACACACACACACACTCACTCACACACTCACACCCACACACTCACTCACACACTCACACCCACACACACACTCACACAGACACACACACTCACACATACACACACTCACACACACACACACACACACACACACACACTCACACACCCACACACACACACACACACACACACACACACACACACACACACACACACACTGATAATACTAATAATACTGATACTGATAATACTGATACTGATAATACTGGTAATACTGATACTGATAATACTGATACTGGTAATACTAATAATACTGATACTGATAATACTAATAAAACTGATACTGATAATACTGATAATACTGATACTGATAATACTGATACTGATAGATACTGATAATACTGATACTGATAAGTGATATACTGATACTGATAATACTAATAATACTGATACTGTGATAATACTGATAATACTGATACTGATAATACTGATACTGATTAATACTAATAATACTGATACTCGTATAATACTGATAATACTGATACTGATAATACTGATACTGATAATACTAATAATACTGATACTGATAATACTGATAATACTGATACTGATAATACTGATACTGATAATACTAATAATACTGATACTGATAATACTGATAATACTGATACTGATAATACTGATACTGATAATACTAATAATACTGATACTGATAATACTGATACTGATAGTACTGATAATACTGATACTGATAATACTGATACTGATAGTACTGATAATACTGATACTGATAATACTGATACTGATAATACTAATAATACTGATACTGATAATACTAATAATACTGATACTGATAATACTGATAATACTGATACTGATAATACTGATACTGATAATACTGATAATACTGATACTGATAATACTGATACTGATAATACTAATAATACTGATACTGATAATACTGATAATACTGATACTGATAATACTGATACTGATAATACTAATAATCACATGATACTGATAATACTGCATAATCAACTGATACTGATAATACTGATACTGATAAATACTAATAATACTGATACTGATAATACTGATCAATACTGATACTGATACATACTGAATACTGGTAATACTAATAATACTGATACTAATAATACTGATACTGATAATACTGATAATACTGATACTGATAATACTGATACTGATAGTACTGATAATACTGATACTGATAATACTGATACTGATAATACTAATAATACTGATACTGATAATACTAATAATACTGATACTGATAATACTAATAATACTGAACACACACACACACACTCACACATACACTCACACACACACACTCACACATACACACACTCACACACACACTCACACCCACAGACACATACACACACACACACACACACACACACACATACACACACTGATAATACTAATAATACTGATACTGATAATACTGATACTGGTAATACTAATAATACTGATACTGATAATACTGATACTGATAATACTAATAATACTGATACTGATAATACTGATAATACTGATACTGATAATACTGATACTGATAATACTAATAATACTGATACTAATAATACTGATACTGATAATACTGATTCTGATAATACTAATAATACTGATACTGATAATACTAATAATACTGATACTGATAATACTGAT
>CM038719.1:977719-980219 GCA_021613375.1 Megaleporinus macrocephalus
AGTGTCTGTCCCTAAAGAGTGCAGCGCTGCTGGAGATGGTGGCATATACAGGAAAGCTGGGAGATCCGAATGGCCCGAGGATAATGAAGAGCTGAGCACTGTGTCTGTGTGAGGACAAACGCCGGCTTTCCAAATAAACGCAGCTCTTACTGGAGACACTTCCGGGTTTGGTCCAGTAGAACCGTTTACAGCCCAGTGGCTACGTTTACATGCAGCCTGATAATCAGTTAATAATCAGACTAATAGCTCAGTGGGAATAGAATACGTCCATGTATACATCTCAGTCCCAATAGACTAGTCTGATTGAGATCATTCCGATTACAATTTCTATCTAATTGAAGGAGGTGGGTAATAGAATAGTAGCAGTGTAAACGCCTGTATCCGATTACATTCCCAATCGGAAAGTTTAAAATAGTTCTGAGCATGTGCTGTAGCGTTTCAGCATGGCGGGAGGTCGAGACTGGTCTTGAAAAGACAAAGATCATGATTTAATCCTTAAAAGATTTAAAAACAGTTAGCCGGATGGATGTCTGTAAAGCTACTGTAAAGCGATATATAAAACTGATTTTAAATCTTTTAAGGTTAATTGGGATTGAGGTGTATACGAGCTGTTCAGACGAGCATATGAGTAAATGAATGACGGTGGGTTACATGAACTATAGAGCAAATTAAAAACAGGAAGTTTCTCAGATCGGAGTATTACGAAGCTAAAAAGCAGAACGGTGAAATCAGTTCCTCTGTCCCGTTTACTAAATTCTGGATGAAGTAGCGGGAGATGGACTCCTCGCTAACACGGATGTAAACGGTGTTGCAGGACGTGACGTCTTCCTCTCTGATCTTCTTTAATAAGTATGTGAAATAGGTTTTTCTGAGTCTGCATCATTTTAAATCAGTTAAAAACACGAGCGCGCTAACTGAACACTCAGGTAAGTATACTGCTGCTGGTTTCACTCTGACTGACCTACCTGATGCTTGTTGTCATGGTAACGTTTACACCAAGACGTACTCTACACATGTGCACTGTTTTGGATCTGATTACTTGTCGTGTCAGAGTGTTGCGTAGAGTGGTCATATAAACACCTCAGTCTTAATCTAGAATCAGAATTCATTCATTCAGATTGGAGAAAATCTCTGCATGTAAACAGAGCCAGTGTCTCATGTTGAATATATGGAAGTATTAATGGTTATACCTCATAATCCTATGCAGGAGAACAGAGTAACGGCAGCGCCTGTAGATGTTAGTTCTATTGAGGAAGTGGCTGCGGTTGTGTTTGTGAACCAGACAAGGACGAATGTTTAAAGTGACCGACAGTTCACTGCCAGCTCAAGTGATTTGTCCAGTAACGCAGCAGCGCCCTCTAGACTGGGTCACATGGTATCAGGCAATGTCAGTGTTGGTACCTACCAAGTAAGTAAGCTCAGTATTCTGAGAGCTGTAGTGGATCCCTACAGTGTCCAGCCTGAAGTGTTTAGTTTAGTTTAGCCCACCCATTCACAGAGCTTATAAGGGCCCAGTCCCAATACCCACACATGTAGCCTTGCACCCTTCACTGTAGGCTGTCCCATTTCTTTAATTTTCCCAACAAGTGTGCTCATGAAGGGCACGTGATGCACCCCTCTCGCAAGCCCAGGTCAGACCACACCAGTACTCCCACCTGCACCCTTGCACACTTTGTTTGCGTGTGCCTGCTTAGGTGTGCAAGGCTGGGGGGTGTCCCTAGGGGCATGTGAGGTGCCCCTCTCGGTCCACACACAAACCAATTAGTAGAAAACTGGATATTATTTACTGTGAGTATAATATTTAATGTCTTTCTTTATTAAGTTTGAGGAAAACAGCACTGTTTAACCTGCTGTAGTTAAAAAAACATCTATATCAAATAAAGATTTGCTAGATTTGACTTCTTGAGCAGTTTATGATGAAGAAAAACTGAAGATCAACACTCGACTGCATTCACATCAACACTCGACATACATTCAGGCCTCATATTCAGAGAGCAAAGTTGGATGCTGGCGTGACAGGAACTGAGAAGATCACAGTTTATTACTGCTTTTAATGTAACTTAAACACTAGCACTGCATATGTATGCTAGATAACTTATATATAACATATTTAACTTGCATATAATCCTTTCCATATGAACCTCTGGTTGGTAGAGATGTTCTTCTCCTGTCTGACTGATGCAGTGTATCTGGTAATCTTGGTAAAGCACAGCTTCATGTAATGTTTTTTGAAGTAAAGAGTGCAGAATTATAGTCTGTTCACAGAAACATAAAAAAATACAATCTCAATAACTTTACACATTTCTTTTCCAGCATGTAGTACAACATTCAGGATCCCTTCCCATGATTCCTGTATTCGTAACGCATGTTGCTTGCCATTGGCCTGTATACAGATTATAAGATGTTATAGTGAGCAACATTAATCTAACACACTGTTACAAGCTTCTGGGTAATCAGTTTGTTGGGTATAATCACTTCCCGGACAAGGCAGGAGATTCTG
>CM038719.1:982719-992719 GCA_021613375.1 Megaleporinus macrocephalus
ACTCCACACAGACACTGAGAGACCATACACACTCCACACAGACACTGGGAGACTGTACAGACACTGGGAGACCATGCAGACTCCACACAGACACTGGGAGACCATACAGACTCCACACAGACACTGGGAGACCATACAGACTCCACACAGACACTGGGAGACCATACAGACTCCACACAGACACTGGGAGACCATACACACTCCACACAGACACTGGGAGACCGTACACACTCCACACAGACACTGAGAGACCATACACACTCCACACAGACACTGAGAGACCGTACACACTCCACACAGACACTGAGAGACCATACAGACTCCACACAGACACTGGGAGACCATACAGACTCCACACAGACACTGAGAGACCATACACACTCCACACAGACACTGGGGGACCATACAGACTCCACACAGACACTGGGAGACCATGCAGACTCCACACAGACACTGGGAGACCATACACACTCCACACAGACACTGGGGGACCATACACACTCCACACAGACACTGGGGGACCATACACACTCCACACAGACACTGGGGGACCATACAGACTCCACACAGACACTGGGAGACCATGCAGACTCCACACAGACACTGGGAGACCATACACACTCCACACAGACACTGGGGGACCATACACACTCCACACAGACACTGGGAGACCATACACACTCCACACAGACACTGGGAGACCATGCAGACTCCACACAGACACTGGGAGACCATGCAGACTCCACACAGACACTGAGAGACCATACAGACTCCACACAGACACTGAGAGACCATGCAGACTCCACACAGACACTGGGAGACCATGCAGACTCCACACAGACACTGAGAGACCATACAGACTCCACACAGACACTGGGAGACCATGCAGACTTCCCCCTGGTGGAGAATTGTCTCTTATTGTTGCACTAGAATGATTTAAAATCTACGTGTATTTGTAATATTAGAAATAATAATATTAACTGATAGTGACGCAGGGTGTGTAATGGCTCTGGTTGGGTGTTATGACGGTAGTATTTAGTATTTTTAAGTCCGGTATTTAAATATAATGCTGGTATTTAAAAGTCGCTGTCCACATTAGGTTTCTTTCTCTCTGGACTGTCGTATCAGACGTTACTGGATGACAGCTGTGAGCAGGTTTGGAAGAAACAGCCAGCGTATGAGGATAAACATCCTGTGTGTGTTTGTCCCGGCCCACCAAGCGGCGATTCCTGAAAACACTGAAACGTATTGATTTGGAGGTATTTGTTGGAGTGACTGGCGCTGAGATGTTTTAGTGCGTCTGCAGAGGGACTGTGGAGGATGTGCTCTGAGTCTCAGGGGCGGCGTTAAGGCCGGCGTTCCAGGAGACTCTCTCTCCGGTCCTCACTCATCCTTTAAATCTTTAAACACACTCATGTTCTCTGTGTTCTCCGCGAGGGCCGGAGAGACGTCCCGAAACTGGAACAGTGTAGAAAAACAGAACCGGCCGTCCCAGCACTCTGCACCACACCAGGGACGGCAAGGACAGTCTCTGGAACAACACCAACCAACAAACAAACAAACAAATAAATAAATAAATACAAGCACAAGCTGCATTACAAGTGTTACAGCAGGTGGCGCTTACAGCAACAGCCTGTAGTCCTTCACCAGGACGCCGCCCACAGGACACTGCTGTCCGGATAGTTTTGGTTGGTGGATGATTCTCAGTCCAGCAGTCAAGCAGCAGCACTGCTGTGTCTGATCCACTCACAGTGCCACTGCAGTGCTGAGAATGAACCACCTCCCTAATAGTATCTGCTCTGTGGGGGTCCTGTGGGGGTCCTGATCATTAAAGAACAGAGTAATAAAGTATACAGAGAATCAGATGATCTACAGTCTGTAAGTGGAGCTCCTGTATGGTCAGTGGAGCTGATACAGTGGACAGTGAGTGGAGGTCCTGTATGATCAGTGGAGCTGATACAGTGGACAGTGAGTGGAGGTCCTGTATGGTCAGTGGAGCTGATACAGTGGACAGTGAGTGGAGGTCCTGTATGATCAGTGGAGCTGATACAGTGGTCAGTGAGTGGAGGTCCTGTATGGTCAGTGGAGCTGATACAGTGGACAGTGAGTGGAGGTCCTGTATGGTCAGTGGAGCTGATACAGTGGACAGTGAGTGGAGGTCCTGTATGGTCAGTGGAGCTGATACAGTGGACAGTGAGTGGAGGTCCTGTATGGTCAGTGGAGCTGATACAGTGGACAGTGAGTGGAGGTCCTGTATGGTCAGTGGAGCTGATACAGTGGACAGTGAGTGGAGGTCCTGTATGGTCAGTGGAGCTGATACAGTGGACAGTGAGTGGAGGTCCTGTATGGTCAGTGGAGCTGATACAGTGGACAGTGAGTGGAGGTCCTGTATGGTCAGTGGAACTTAAGACTCAGACTGATGCTTTGATGTTTAATTAATCAATTAATTTGTTAGTTTGTTTATTTATTTATCTCGCAGACAATGAGCTCCTAATTGAATATTGTTCTTTTCAGTTCTGATTAGAGATCAACCGATATATTGGACCGATATTTCCCATTTTTAATATATCGGTATCGGTCGATATCAGTGTTTCGCAGCGCCGATTTAAAGTCAGGCACGTCCGCGGGCAGCTCTGTGTTATTGGTGCTAACTGCTCTAGTGTAATACACACTTTAGCTCCGGGGCTAAAGCTAACTGCTCTAGTGTAATCTCTCCCTCTCTCTCTCTGTCTCTCTAGCTCTCTCTAGCTCTCTCTCTCTCTCTCTAGCTCTCTCTAGCTCTCTCTCCCTCTCTCTCTCTGTCTCTCTAGCTCTCTCTAGCTCTCTCTCTCTCTCTCTCTCTCTCTCTAGCTCTCTCTAGCTCTCTCTCCCTCTCTCTCTCTGTCTCTCTAGCTCTCTCTAGCTCTCTCTCTCTCTCTCTCTAGCTCTCTCCCTCTCTCTCTCTGTCTCTCTAGCTCTCTCTCTCTCTCTCTCTAGCTCTCTCTCTCTCTCTAGCTCTCTCTAGCTCTCTCTCTCTGTCTCTCTAGCTCTCTCCCTCTCTCTCTCTGTCTCTCTAGCTCTCTCTCTCTCTCTCTCTAGCTCTCTCTCTCTCTCTCTAGCTCTCTCTCTCTCTCTCTCTCTCTCTCTCTGTCTCTCTAGCTCTCTCTCTCTCTCTCTCTCTCTCTCTCTCTCTCTCTCTCCTTAAAGAACCTCTGTTTTACTACAGTGTGATAAAAGCCCGAGTGTGAAGTGAGGGTCTCTCTGCAGTGAACGTGTCGGCTGTGTGTTACACTCTTTCAGCAGTAAGGTGGTCATACTGTATTTTTGGGGGGCAGATAAAAATATTTAGTTTTTCTTGTTCAGTCAGTGTTCAGTAAACGATGTTAAGTTCAGAAATGTTGAGCATCCACTTCTTATTAATGGTGAGACATTTTAGCAGCAAATAAATCAGAAAACTTCTAGATATCAGCTCTAAACATCAGCAGCACATCTCAACCATCGTCTATAGAAAAACACATATCGTCCCATCTTTAGTTCTGATCTGCTCCAGAACCAGTGCTGTGTAATCCTCACCCTCAGTGCGACCCACAGATACGTTTGTCCACCCCTCGCGGGTGTAGATGGTTCTAGAGCCGGCGTTGGTGCTCGGGAGTGACGGCGGCGGCGATGGGTATTGGATCGACACACAAACGGCTCTTCATCAGGATTTTGAGGGCAGGCCGAGATGAGATGGGCTCGTCAAATTAGTTCATGCTAATCGGGTTGGGGAATTGGTTTATCCTCCCAGGATGCATCAGTCCTTCATTTGACTGCTCCTCATCCGTCAGGGGACGATTGACCTGACTGCTGCTATTTGAGAAGCGTCCTTAAAGATGAGACTTTTTAGGTTCTTCTGTCAAACGTAGAAACGTTTAAGTAACTGTGAGTGTGCGCCCGCGCTATCGTCCTCAGCGTAAAGATTCCTGACGGTCCTCGACTGGAACGTACGGTCCCGGGAAGAGAGGACGAGTGGGTTTGAAACCTGTGCGGTCCTGTGAAAAGGTTCTTGGCAGATCTAGTTAAGGGTAAAGTCCCTTTAAAGAACCATCCAGTGTCGGGGTCTTTGGGGAACGCTCCAAAGACCCTCTCAACGCTGTATCATGTTACAGTAATTACACGTTACACTGTTTACTCACTTCATTTATAAGAATTACGGTAACAGTATCAAACCTGCATTTAATACCAAACACATTATAAACCTATACAATACATACACAGTATATACACATTATAAACCTATACAATACATACACAGTATATACACATTATAAACATATACAATACATACACAGTATATACACATTATAAACCTATACAATACATACACAGTATATACACATTATAAACATATACAATACATACACAGTATATACACATTATAAACATATACAATACATACACAGTATATACACATTATAAACCTATACAATACATACACAGTATATACACATTATAAACATATACAATACATACACAGTATATACACATTATAAACATATACAATACATATACAGTATATACACATTATAAACCTATACAATACATACACAGTATATACACATTATAAACATATACAATACATACACAGTATATACACATTATAAACATATACAATACATACACAGTATATACACATTATAAACCTATACAATACATACACAGTATATACACATTATAAACATATACAATACATACACAGTATATACACATTATAAACCTATACAATACATACACAGTATATACACATTATAAACCTATACAATACATACACAGTATATACACATTATAAACCTATACAATACATACACAGTATATACACATTATAAACATATACAATACATACACAGTATATACACATTATAAACCTATACAATACATACACAGTATATACACATTATAAACATATACAATACATACACAGTATATACACATTATAAACATATACAATACATACACAGTATATACACATTATAAACCTATACAATACATACACAGTATATACACATTATAAACATATACAATACATACACAGTATATACACATTATAAACATATACAATACATACACAGTATATACACATTATAAACCTATACAATACATACACAGTATATACACATTATAAACATATACAATACATACACAGTATATACACATTATAAACATATACAATACATACACAGTATATACACATTATAAACCTATACAATACATACACAGTATATACACATTATAAACCTATACAATACATACACAGTATATACACATTATAAACCTATACAATACATACACAGTATATACACATTATAAACATATACAATACATACACAGTATATACACATTATAAACATATACAATACATACACAGTATATACACATTATAAACCTATACAATACATACACAGTATATACACATTATAAACATATACAATACATACACAGTATATACACATTATAAACCTATACAATACATACACAGTATATACACATTATAAACCTATACAATACATACACAGTATATACACATTATAAACCTATACAATACATACACAGTATATACACATTATAAACATATACAATACATACACAGTATATACACATTATAAACCTATACAATACATACACAGTATATACACATTATAAACATATACAATACATACACAGTATATACACATTATAAACATATACAATACATACACAGTATATACACATTATAAACATATACAATACATATACAGTATATACACATTATAAACCTATACAATACATACACAGTATATACACATTATAAACATATACAATACATACACAGTATATACACATTATAAACATATACAATACATACACAGTATATACACATTATAAACATATACAATACATACACAGTATATACACATTATAAACATATACAATACATACACAGTATATACACATTATAAACCTATACAATACATACACAGTATATACACATTATAAACATATACAATACATACACAGTATATACACATTATAAACATATACAATACATACACAGTATATACACATTATAAACCTATACAATACATACACAGTATATACACATTATAAACATATACAATACATACACAGTATATACACATTATAAACATATACAATACATACACAGTATATACACATTATAAACCTATACAATACATACACAGTATATACACATTATAAACATATACAATACATACACAGTATATACACATTATAAACATATACAATACATATACAGTATATACACATTATAAACCTATACAATACATACACAGTATATACACATTATAAACCTATACAATACATACACAGTATATACACATTATAAACATATACAATACATACACAGTATATACACATTATAAACCTATACAATACATACACAGTATATACACATTATAAACATATACAATACATACACAGTATATACACATTATAAACCTATACAATACATACACAGTATATACACATTATAAACATATACAATACATACACAGTATATACACATTATAAACATATACAATACATACACAGTATATACACATTATAAACCTATACAATACATACACAGTATATACACATTATAAACCTATACAATACATACACAGTATATACACATTATAAACATATACAATACATACACAGTATATACACATTATAAACCTATACAATACATACACAGTATATACACATTATAAACATATACAATACATACACAGTATATACACATTATAAACCTATACAATACATACACAGTATATACACATTATAAACCTATACAATACATACACAGTATATACACATTATAAACATATACAATACATACACAGTATATATACATTATAAACATATACAATACATACACAGTATATACACATTATAAACATATACAATACATACACAGTATATACACATTATAAAACCTATACAATACATACACAGTATATACACATTATAAACATATACAATACATACACAGTATATACACATTATAAACATATACCGTATATATACATATACAATACATATACATTACATATACAGTATATATACATATACAATACATATACAGTATATACACATTATAAACCTATACAATACATACACAGTATATACACATTATAAACATATACAATACATACACAGTATATACACATTATAAACATATACCGTATATATACATATACAATACATATACATTACATATACAGTATATATACATATACAATACATATACAGTATATATACATTATAAACATATACAATACATACACAGTATATACACATTATAAACCTATACAATACATACACAGTATATACACATTATAAACATATACAATACATACACAGTATATACACATTATAAACATATACCGTATATATACATATACAATACATATACATTACATATACAGTATATATACATATACAATACATACACAGTATATATACATTATAAACATATACCATATATATACATATACAATACATACACACTATATACACATTATAAACATATACAGTATATATACATATACAATACATATACACAATATATACACATTATAAACATATACATTACATATAGAGTATATATACATATACAATACATACACAGTATATACACATTATAAACATATACAGTATATATACATATACAATACATATACAGTATATACACATTATAAACATATACAGTATATATACATATACAATACATACACAGTATATACACATTATAAACATATACAGTATATATACATATACAATACATATACAGTATATATACATTATAAACATATACAGTATATATACATATACAATACATATACAGTATATACACATTCTAAACATATACAGTATATATACATATACAATACATACACAATATATACACATTATAAACATATACATTACATATACAGTATATATACATATACAATACAAATACAGTATATACACAATATAAACATATACAGTATATATACATATACAATACATACACAGTATATACACATTATAAACATATACAGTATATATACATATACAATACATACACAGTATATACACATTATAAACCTATACAATACATATACAGTATATTCACATTATAAACATATACAATACATACACAGTATATATACATATACAATACATACACAGTATATACCCATTATAAACATATACAATACATATACAGTATTTATACATATACAATACATACACAGTATATACACATTATAAACATATACAGTATATATACATATACAATACATACACAGTATATACACATTATAAACATATACAGTATATATACATATACAATACATACACAGTATATACACATTATAAACATATACAGTATATATACATATACAATACATATACAGTATATATACATTATAAACATATACAGTATATATACATATACAATACATACACAGTATATACACATTATAAACATATACAGTATATATACATATACAATACATATACAGTATATATACATTATAAACATACAGTATATATACATATACAATACATACACAGTATATACACATTATAAACATATACAGTATATATACATATACAATACATACACAGTATATACACATTATAAACATATACAGTATATATACATATACAATACATACACAGTATATACACATTATAAACATATACAGTATATATACATATACAATACATACACAGTATATACAGTATTTCTGTCCGATCTCCAGAACCGTGACTTTACTGGACAGTCTATACTGTCAGTGTTAGTGAATGTATAGAGGTTTTATTAGAAGTGAGTTTGGAGCGTTTCTATTGGTCCAGGATATAAAGAGAGCAGCTGTCATGTTCAAATACAGAAATATAAAAAAGTAGAAAAAATGGAAAAAAAAATTGTGCAGTGATGATATTTTAGTGCTGTACTACAATTAAAATACCTATTAGAGAAATAACAATTACTATATATCAGCCACTGTTCATTAACAAAACTGTATTTCCAAAACTATTAGGACTGGGTGTGCAGCATTGTGAAATGCAGTTGTGATTATGAGCCACAGTGAAGCACAACTGACCGTGCGTGAGCGGCTCGAGAGTCTTTAGAAACATCCTCAGAAACATCCTCAGATATATTCTCTGAAATATTCTCAGATATATTCTCAGATATATTCTCAGAAACATCCTCAGAAACATCCTCAGAAACATCCTCAGAAACATCCTCAGAAACATCCTCAGAAACATTCTCAGAAATATTCTCAGAAACATCCTCAGAAATATTCTCAGATATATTCTCAGAAATATTCTCAGAAATATTCTCAGATATATTCTCAGATATATTCTCAGAAATATTCTCAGATATATTCTCAGAAATATTCTCAGATATATTCTCAGAAATATTCTCAGAAATATTCTCAGATATATTCTCAGAAATATTCTCAGAAATATTCTCAGATATATTCTCAGATATATTCTCAGAAATATTCTCAGAAATATTCTCAGATATATTCTCAGAAATATTCTCAGAAATATTCTCAGATATATTCTCAGATATATTCTCAGAAATATTCTCAGATATATTCTCAGAAATATTCTCAGAAATATTCTCAGATATATTCTCAGATATATTCTCAGAAATATTCTCAGAAATATTCTCAGATATATTCTCAGATATATTCTCAGAAATATTCTCAGATATATTCTCAGATATATTCTCAGAAACATCCTCAGAAACATCCTCAGAAATATTCTCAGAAACATCCTCAGAAACATCCTCAGAAATATTCTCAGATATATTCTCAGATATATTCTCAGAAATATTCTCAGATATATTCTCAGATATATTCTCAGAAATATTCTCAGATATATTCTCAGATATATTCTCAGAAATATTCTCAGATATATTCTCAGATATATTCTCAGATATATTCTCAGAAATATTCTCAGATATATTCTCAGATAT
>CM038719.1:997719-1010219 GCA_021613375.1 Megaleporinus macrocephalus
TCAGTCTTGTGCTGCTGGTTTATTTCTGATCTGTCGTCTCTCTCCTTTGTTCATATCTGCTTGTTGCTCCTACAGGTTCCTGTAAGCCTCTGATAGGAGAACCGAGTTCAGCTCTTAACATTAAACACTTTTATTCACAGAATCTGAACAAACTCAGCTTCTGCTTTGTTAGTCGGACACTTCTGGATGATTTGTCCTGATATTTTTGGTACATACGCTGCAGTCTGTTGCACATCAACATGTTTGTTTTAGTTGGGGGGACTGGCAGGGGGTCTCAGTAGATGCTGGTGTTGTGGTTCAGTAGCTGATCTCCGTTATGTGGCTGTTGACTCTTTACTCTAATCTCTGAAGTCGAGGCGATGCGTTACCGGGTTATGAGGAAGTCAGGTGATATTGAGCTTACTCTGTCTCCCTCTCTCCTCTCTCTGTCTTTTACAGTACGTGGCTTTCGGCTCACTCCTCTTCATCCTCATCTCCATCTCCACGTTCTGCTTGGAAACGCACGAGGCCTTCAACACCATCTACAACAAGACAGAGAATGTGACGGTGGGCAACGTGACGCGGGAGGAGGTGTCGTTCGAGGTGGTGACGGACAGCTGGCTGACGTACGTGGAGGGCGTCTGCGTGGTGTGGTTCACCATTGAGGTGTTCACCCGCGTCATCTTCTGCCCAGACAAGGCCGAGTTCTTCAAGAGCTCGCTGAACATCATCGACTTCGTGGCCATCCTGCCCTTCTACCTGGAGGTGGCGCTGAGCGGCCTGTCCTCCAAGGCGGCCAAGGACGTCCTGGGCTTCCTGAGGGTGGTGCGGTTCGTCCGGATCCTCCGAATCTTCAAACTGACCCGCCATTTCGTGGGCCTGCGGGTTTTGGGCCACACGCTTCGGGCCAGCACCAACGAGTTCCTGCTGCTCATCATCTTCCTCGCCCTGGGAGTCCTCATCTTCGCCACTATGATCTACTATGCTGAACGCATTGGCGCCGACCCCGAGGACCCCACGGCCAGCGCCCACACGGCCTTCAAAAACATCCCCATCGGCTTCTGGTGGGCCGTGGTCACCATGACCACCCTGGGCTACGGGGACATGTACCCGGTGACGTGGTCGGGCATGTTAGTGGGCGCTCTGTGCGCTCTGGCTGGCGTGCTGACCATCGCCATGCCCGTGCCGGTCATCGTCAACAACTTCGGCATGTACTACTCGCTGGCGATGGCCAAACAGAAGCTGCCCAAGAAGAAGAACAAGCACATCCCTCGGGCGCCGCAGCCCGGCTCGCCCAACTACTGCAAGCCTGACGCCCTGGCCATGGCCACCGCCTCGCCGCACAGGATCATGGGTAACGTGATAGGCGGCATGGTGGGCTCGGGCAGCATGGGTGGAGACTGCCCCTTGGCGCAGGAGGAGATCATCGAGATCAACAGAGCAGGTGTGTGGGGTGAGTAGGCATACTTCTAATTATTAGTTCATATATCACCAAATTACTAATGTACTACACCGAGTCACATTATTATGACCAGCTAATATCCAGGGAGACTCAGTAAGGTCCTAGCTACTGGAGGAAGTGTAGAGGAGGATCCATAGAGCCAACCCCACCATCCAGGTGGTCCCACAGAAGCTCAGTTGGGTTTAAGTCTGGGGAATTAAGGGTCCAGGGTAGTACTTGAAAGTCTTGGTCAGCTCTTCCAACCAATGTGGGACATTTCTAGTCGTGGGACGTGTCTCAGTGTCCTGCTGGAGGATCCCATCCACCCCAGAGAAGACAATCAGCATGTATGGTGTACGTGATCTGCAAGGATGGATTCAGACCCAAATGGGTTGAGAGGGTCTTCCACATGGATGAGTGGGTCCAGAGTCATCACCAAACACATCACCAAAGTAGAAAGTGGTCATAATAATGTGACTGTTACTGTGTGCTGATCTAACCAGTTTGAAGGTCTTGGTGTGAAGGTCAGTGTTTAATGGTGATGTGTTGGTTCTGGTCAGTTTTAGGTTTGAAGTTGTTCTACTCTGGTCAGTTTTAGGTTTGAAGTTGTTCTACTCCGGTCAGTTTTAGGTTTGAAGTTGTTCCACTCTAGTCCGTTTTAGGTTTGAAGTTGTTCTACTCTGTTCTACTCTGGTCAGTTTTAGGTTTGAAGTTGTTCTACTCTGGTCAGTTTTAGGTTTGAAGTTGTTCTACTCTGGTCAGTTTTAGGTTTGAAGTTGTTCTACTCTGGTCAGTTTTAGGTTTGAAGTTGTTCTATTTTGGTCAGTTTTAGGTTTGAAGTTGTTCTACTCTGGTCAGTTTTAGGTTTGAAGTTGTTCTACTCTGGTCAGTTTTAGGTTTGAAGTTGTTCTATTTTGGTCAGTTTTAGGTTTGAAGTTGTTCTACTCTGGTCAGTTTTAGGTTTGAAGTTGTTCTATTTTGGTCAGTTTTAGGTTTGAAGTTGTTCTACTCTGGTCAGTTTTAGGTTTGAAGTTGTTCTATTTTGGTCAGTTTTAGGTTTGAAGTTGTTCTACTCTGGTCAGTTTTAGGTTTGAAGTTGTTCTATTTTGGTCAGTTTTAGGTTTGAAGTTGTTCTACTCTGGTCAGTTTTAGGTTTGAAGTTGTTCTACTCTGGTCAGTTTTAGGTTTGAAGTTGTTCTACTCTGGTCAGTTTTAGGTTTGAAGTTGTTCTACTCTGGTCAGTTCAGGTTTGGACGTGATGTTGTGTGTTATGCCAGCTCAGATTGAAGGTTCTCAGGCTGTGTTTTGGTTTGGACCAAGATTTCGTATGTTGTTTAAGCTCTTAGGCAGAAGGTCAGACAGAATCTTAGAAGCATACGTAATGAAGATTAGTATGTTAGGATTGTTTGCTATGAAGACCCATGAGGCGACTGTAGAGCAGTGATGACTGAGCTGGCTGAGGCTCAGACGCCATCTCTGTTTGGCTTTCCAGATCGGAGTGTTTCTGTCATCTGCAGTGGCTTTGCTGTCATCTGCTGTTCCCTCCAGCAGGAGACACTTCAGGAACAGGAGGACTAAACGCATCTCCTCTGACGTGAAGCCACACTGTTTGGGTCTTAACATTATCTCACAGGCTGGTGTTCTGCTGTTGCAGAAGTTCTGGGTAACTTAACTGGTGTATTATAGTTCAGGCGTTTTGTGTGATATAATGACACGGTGACAGAAGACAGCTAATCAGCCAGTTTAGCCCCAGCTGGGCAGTTATGGGATGGAGGTCAGGGAACTAATCGGATGGTCACTGGTTTAATACTGGTTGTGTAGTCTCCCAGTGTCTGTGTGGAGTCTGTATGGTCTCCCAGTGTCTGTGTGGAGTGTGTATGGTCTCCCAGTGTCTGTGTGGAGTCTGTATGGTCTCCCAGTGTCTGTGTGGAGTCTGTATGGTCTCCCAGTGTCTGTGTGGAGTGTGTATGGTCTCTCAGTGTCTGTGTGGAGTGTGTATGGTCTCCCAGTGTCTGTGTGGAGTATGTACGGTCTCCCAGTGTCTGTGTGGAGTCTGTATGGTCTCCGAGTGTCTGTGTGGAGTCTGTATGGTCTCCCAGTGTCTGTGTGGAGTGTGTACGTTCTCCCAGTGTCTGTGTGGAGTCTATATGGTCTCCCAGTGTCTGTGTGGAGTCTGTATGGTCTCCCAGTGTCTGTGTGGAGTGTGTATGGTCTCTCAGTGTCTGTGTGGAGTGTGTATGGTCTCCCAGTGTCTGTGTGGAGTATGTATGGTCTCCCAGTGTCTGTGTGGAGTCTGTATGGTCTCCCAGTGTCTGTGTGGAGTCTGTATGGTCTACCAGTGTCTGTGTGGAGTGTGTACGTTCTCCCAGTGTCTGTGTGGAGTCTGTATGGTCTCCCAGTGTCTGTGTGGAGTTTGTATGGTCTCTCAGTGTCTGTGTGGAGTGTGTATGGTCTCCCAGTGTCTGTGTGGAGTGTGTATGGTCTCTCAGTGTCTGTGTGGAGTGTGTATGGTCTCCCAGTGTCTGTGTGGAGTATGTATGGTCTCCCAGTGTCTGTGTGGAGTCTGTATGGTCTCCCAGTGTCTGTGTGGAGTCTGTATGGTCTCCCAGTGTCTGTGTGGAGTCTGTATGGTCTCTCAGTGTCTTTGTGGAGTTTGTATGGTCTCCCAGTGTCTGTGTGGAGTCTGTATGGTCTCCCAGTGTCTGTGTGGAGTCTGTATGGTCTCCCAGTGTCTGTGTGGAGTCTGTATGGTCTCCCAGTGTCTGTGTGGAGTCTGTATGGTCTCTCAGTGTCTGTGTGGAGTCTGTATGGTCTCTCAGTGTCTTTGTGGAGTGTGTATGGTCTCTCAGTGTCTTTGTGGAGTTTGTATGGTCTCTCAGTGTCTGTGTGGAGTCTGTATGGTCTCTCAGTGTCTTTGTGGAGTTTGTATGGTCTCCCAGTGTCTGTGTGGAGTGTGTATTGTCTCTCAGTGTCTGTGTGGAGTGTGTACGGTCTTCCTGTGTCTGTGTGGAGTCTGTATGGTCTCCCAGTGTCTGTGTGGAGTGTGTGTGGTCTCCCAGTGTCTGTGTGGAGTGTGTGTGGTCTCCCAGTGTCTGTGTGGAGTCTGTATGGTCTCCCAGTGTCTGTGTGGAGTCTGTATGGTCTCCCAGTGTCTGTGTGGAGTGTGTGTGGTCTCCCAGTGTCTGTGTGGAGTGTGTACAGTCTCCCAGTGTCTGTGTGGAATGTGTGTGGTCTCCCAGTGTCTTTGTGGGTTTGTTTTTCTCCCGGGAGGATTTTTCTTTCCGAGGCAGGTGTACTATCTATCTAAACTCAGAGATGGAGAGCGAGAGTGCTGATGCTCAGGATCTCCTGGCTGTGTAGGTGCCAGGTTTTATGTAAGGAGGCTTTTTTTAAGTTTAGCTTCTCAGGTGCACATTAGTGAAGTGGTGATGTCCACGATGCTGGTCATATGACCTGTCACAGCATTGAGGTGGCAAGAAGAGCCTTTCTCTGAGCCTACACGGTTCTGGTTTCGTTCCTGCTAGAATTTCATCATATTTTTGTGGAAAATAAAGTTTAGCTGGAGCTGTGAGTGGTCCTGTCACAGGCATAAAGTGTGTTTTTCTACATTCCTTATTTTAAAACACAGTTTAAAAGACATTTTCAAATTCTGTAAAAAACCAAAAACAAATGGAGATACAAGCTTTTGTTCTAACAGAACAAATAACAATATATGTATTGTAAAGTCAAGTCAAGTTTATTTATATAGCGATTTTTAAAACAATGTTGTCTCAAAGCAGCTTTGAAAACAGACAGTTACAACATACACCCCCCAGTGAACAAGAACACCTCCCTCAGACTGGAGGAAGAAACCTTGGGAGGAACCAGACTCACAGGGGGAGACCCGTCCTCCTCTGATCAAACAGTATTTACAGTTTATTAAACTAAACACCAAAGAAAAGAGTCTCTTTGAAATCTGGATAGCAAAGCTTTTGCAGCTGCACAGATAGAGGCAGTGTATGACTGAGGCAGTCTCTGACTGAGGCAGTCTCTGACTGAGGCAGTCTCTGACTGAGTCTTTATGTAAAGTGGGCGTGAGCTGAAACAGTCTCATCCTATCTCAATGCTGGTACATCTGGATGGTACATGGAGACCATACAGACTCCACACAGACACTGAGAGACCATACACACTCCACACAGACACTGGGAGACCATACACACTCCACACAGACACTGAGAGACCATACACACTCCACACAGACACTGGGAGACCGTACACACTCCACACAGACACTGGGAGACCGTACACACTCCACACAGACACTGGGAGACCGTACACACTCCACACAGACACTGGGAGACCATACACACTCCACACAGACACTGGGAGACCATACACACTCCACACAGACACTGGGAGACCGTACACACTCCACACAGACACTGGGAGACCATACACACTCCACACAGACACTGGGAGACCATACACACTCCACACAGACACTGGTAGACCGTACACACTCCACACAGACACTGGGAGACCGTACACACTCCACACAGACACTGAGAGACCATACACACTCCACACAGACACTGAGAGACCATACACACTCCACACAGACACTGGGAGACCATACACACTCCACACAGACACTGAGAGACCATACACACTCCACACAGACACTGAGAGACCATACACACTCCACACAGACACTGGGAGACCATACACACTCCACACAGACACTGGGAGACCATACACACTCCACACAGACACTGGGAGACCATACACACTCCACAGAGACACTGGGAGACCATACACACTCCACACAGATACTGGGAGACCGTACAAATAAGTTAGTTACTGAATAATCTGAATAATTAGATGTTATGGATTTATTGTTCAGGCAGTTTCTAAGATTGACCCTTTGCTGGTTGAAATGTGGCTTGTACTCTCTCTCTCTCTCTCTCTCTCTCTCTCTCTCTCTCTCTCTCTCTCTATTACTTTCTCTCTCTCTATTACTTTCTCTCTCTCTCCTTGCTAAGCCCCTTTCTTTCTACCCCCCCCCCTCATTTCCCTCTCTCCTCCACTGAGCAGGCCTTGCCTCTGGCTTATTTCTGTAAGTTGTTGTGCAGTATCTTGTGTCAGATTAGATTAGATCCGACAGCCGCTTCGACATCTATAAGCACAAACTCCCCTGCGGCGGCGTGTCTGTGTGTACATGTGTGGGTTAGGCTGAAGTGTGTGGGGTGAAGACTGTGTGAGGTATGGTCACATGACTCTCAGGCTCATTTCTGGTCTCATTAGCTTCATTAACATCATCTGGCTGTACAGTCGACGCTGCTCGCAGTTAAACGATGGACTGGAGAGTTCTGTGAGCCTCCGTGTTTCATAAGAAGCTGATTGGATGCGTGTGCACACGTTCAGAGCACTTTACACTGATGTGGAAATACTTATTACTGATCAGTTTCATCAGAGTAACAAAGAACTGTTCATAAACTGTACTATAGTACATTAAAATATGAATACTTGTGTAGATTTGCCTAGTGTTTGGTTAAAGCTGACTCTGAAATATAAAACAGTCTGTAGTGACCACTAGAGATCGATGGATATGGGTTTTTCTATAGACGATGCTGATGTTTGGAGGTCAGGGTCCGCCGATGGTTGAGATGTGCTGCTGATTTTAGAGCTGATATCTAGAAGTTTTCTGATTTATTTGCTGCTAAAATGTCTCACCATTAATAATAAGTAGATTTGCAACATTTCTGAACTTAACATCGTTTACTGAACACTGACTGAACAAGAAAACTAATTATTTGTATCTGCCCCCCGTGTATGTGGGTGTTTCACTGCCCCCTAGTGTGTGTGTTCACTAGTGTATGTGTATGTGGGTGTTTCACTGCCCCCTAGTGTGTGTGTTCACTAGTGTATGTGTATGTGGGTGTTTCACTGCCCCCTAGTGTGTGTGTTCACTAGTGTATGTGTATGTGGGTGTTTCACTGCCCCCTAGTGTGTGTGTTCACTAGTGTATGTGTATGTGGGTGTTTCACTGCCCCCTAGTGTGTGTGTTCACTAGTGTGTGTGTATGTGGGTGTTTCACTGCCCCCTAGTGTGTGTGTTCACTAGTGTATGTGTATGTGGGTGTTTCACTGCCCCCTAGTGTGTGTGTTCACTAGTGTATGTGTATGTGGGTGTTTCACTGCCCCCTAGTGTGTGTGTTCACTAGTGTATGTGTATGTGGGTGTTTCACTGCCCCCTAGTGTGTGTGTTCACTAGTGTGTGTGTATGTGGGTGTTTCACTGCCCCCTAGTGTGTGTGTTCACTAGTGTGTGTGTATGTGGGTGTTTCACTGCCCCCTAGTGTGTGTGTTCACTAGTGTATGTGTATGTGGGTGTTTCACTGCCCCCTAGTGTGTGTGTTCACTAGTGTGTGTGTATGTGGGTGTTTCACTGTCCCCTAGTGTGTGTGTTCACTAGTGTGTGTGTATGTGGGTGTTTCACTGCCCCCTAGTGTGTCTGTTCACTAGTGTGTGTGTATGTGGGTGTTTCACTGCCCCCTAGTGTGTGTGTTCACTAGTGTGTGTGTATGTGGGTGTTTCACTGTCCCCTAGTGTGTGTGTTCACTAGTGTGTGTGTATGTGGGTGTTTCACTGCCCCCTAGTGTGTCTGTTCACTAGTGTGTGTGTATGTGGGTGTTTCACTGTCCCCTTAGTGTGTGTGTGTGTGTGTGTGTGTGTGTGTGTGTGTGTGTGTGTGTGTATATATATATATATATATATATATATATATATATATATATATATATATATGGGTGTTTTGTTGCCCCCTAGTGTGTGTGTGTGTGTGTGTGTTTGAGAAAACTTGTGCTGCAGTTCTGGTGGTCTTCTGGTTCTGGTAGTAAGACCGCTAAAGGACAGAGGATCCCTTTACCTCTGTTTGGCTTTTCTGCGGCTGAAAGAGTGAAACACGCTCACTACGGTCCAGTCTGTACTAATAAACACAGCCTGAGGTCAGCGGTACGCTAACTATCCATCTCTCAGTCTGTGGTTCAGTCTGTAGTTCAGTCTGTAGTTCAGTCTGTGGTTCAGTCTGTAGTTCAGTCTTTGGTTAGGTCTGTAGTTCAGTCTGTAGTTCAGTCTGTGGTTCAGTCTGTGGTTCAGTCTGTGGTTCAGTCTTTGGTTAGGTCTGTGGTTCAGTCTGTGGTTCAGTCTGTGGTTCAGTCTGTAGTTCAGTCTGTGGTTTAGTCTTTGGTTAGGTCTGTGGTTCTGTCTGTAGTTCAGTCTGTGGTTCAGTCTGTGGTTCAGTCTGTAGTTCAGTCTGTGGTTCAGTCTGTGGTTCAGTCTGTAGTTCAGTCTGTGGTTCAGTCTTTGGTTAGGTCTGTGGTTCTGTCTGTAGTTCAGTCTGTGGTTCAGTCTGTGCTTCAGTCTGTGGTTCAGTCTTTGGTTAGGTCTGTGGTTCAGTCTGTGGTTCAGTCTGTGGTTCAGTCTGTAGTTCAGTCTGTGGTTTAGTCTTTGGTTAGGTCTGTGGTTCTGTCTGTAGTTCAGTCTGTGGTTCAGTCTGTGGTTCAGTCTGTAGTTCAGTCTGTGGTTCAGTCTGTGGTTCAGTCTGTAGTTCAGTCTGTGGTTCAGTCTTTGGTTAGGTCTGTGGTTCTGTCTGTAGTTCAGTCTGTGGTTCAGTCTGTGGTTCAGTCTGTGTTTCAGTCTGTGGTTCAGTCTGTGGTTCAGTCTGTGGTTCAGTCTGTGGTTCAGTCTTTGGTTAGGTCTGTGGTTCAGTCTGTGTTTCAGTCTGTGGTTCAGTCTGTGGTTCAGTCTGTGGTTCAGTCTTTGGTTAGGTCTGTGGTTCTGTCTGTAGTTCAGTCTGTGGTTCAGTCTGTGGTTCAGTCTGTGTTTCAGTCTGTGGTTCAGTCTGTGGTTCAGTCTGTGGTTCAGTCTGTGGTTCGGTCTTTGGTTAGGTCTGTGGTTCAGTCTGTAGTTCAGTCTGTGGTTCAGTCTGTGGTTCAGTCTGTGGTTCAGTCTGTGGTTCTGTCTGGTTGCTCGGTGGTTGTACCAGTGCTGGTGAACTGTGTGGTGCGGGTGAGGCTGAGAGTGCTCACTGGGATGGAGTGAAGGTTAAATAACAGTGTATAACCCAGAGAAAGATTCTCACTCCTCCTCCTCTTCCTCCTTCTTCTTCTCTCGTAGACTCAAAGCAGAACGGTGACGCCGCCAACGCCGCCCTGGCTAACGAGGACTGCCCCACAATAGACCAGGTGCTGGGACCGGACGACAGGAGTCCAGCCACCGGCGGTCTGGGCTCGGGGACGGGGCGCGAGCGCTACCCGCACGACCGCGCCTGCTTCCTCCTCAGCACCGGAGAGTTCCGCACCACAGACAGCAACGTCAGGAAAGGTACGCACACACCTGAGCACACTCACACCTTCAGTGTGCATTACAGAGAGCAGAACCAGGAGAGGTAAGGAGAGCGTGAGTTCCAGATAACACCCCTACTCACACTCAGTACTCAGTACTCAGTACAGCGTCCATCACATCAGCACTTCAGCAGAACCGGACTGCGGTCCCGCCCACACCGCGGGGCAGAGGCGTCTCACTCCCGTCCTGGAGGGCTGAGGCTCAGTTTGCTGATTCGGGGGATAGTGTCGTATTGACTGAAAGGTCAGTCGCGCTCTATCAGAGCACTAACTAGCAGATTAACAGCAAAAGTCAAAAGTCTTAGGACACCCTTTTATTTCAGAGCTGAAAGGGAAGATGACGTATCTCAATACCTCAGCAAGTAACGGGTGAGGGGGTCTATCTTTTAGGCTACGTCCCGAACATGGCCACCACCTTCATCCATCCATCCATTGTTTACTGCTTTTTTGGGGATCTGGGTCCCGGGACAGCAGTCTAAGTAGAGAAACCCAGACCTCCCTCTCCCCAGCCACCTCCTCTAGCTCCTCCTCTAGATACCGAGGCGTTCCCAGGCCAGCCGAGAGATATAATCCTTCCAGCGTGTCCTGGGTCTTCCCCGGGGTCTCCTCCCGATTGGACATGTCCAGAACACCTCCACAGGGAGGAGTCCAGAAAGCATCCTAACCAGATGCCTGAACCACCTCAGCTGGTTCCTCTCGACGTAAAGGAGTAGCGGCTCGACTCTGGCCACCATATTGGAGCAAGGGCAAGTTTTTCCAAAGGGAAGGTGGTCGTGTAGCAGATCAAAGAAGACCAGAACTGATCAGAAATTGATTGATGTAATCAGATTTGTAATATTTCTTGAGGTTCAAACGTTACCAACACAGAAAGTTACAACAGCCACATTGAACACCACGTTGAGTGAGCTGTCCCTGGTACTGAACTCCGCCTCCAGATCTGTGTTCAGGACCAGGGACAGCTCACTGAGCATGGTGTTCAATGTGGCTGTTGTTGTAATTTTCTTACCACTGGAAAAATTTACCCTTGATCCAATATGGCGGCCATATTATAGTTTTCAAAGATAGTATTCAGATACGTCATTTACCCTTTCAGTTCTGAAATAAGGTGTCCTAAGACTTTTGACTCATCATGTAGATTCACTCTAAGCTCAGTCATTATTTTTAAACAATAGCATTTCATACATATTTAATACATACATACAGCAGTAAACTAACCGATAGACACGGTTTTCTATACCGTAAGTTTTTAAATGACATTTTTTTATTTTTGTGTAAAAACAAGAAAAACTTTACAGGAAAGAAATTTCTTTACTTTTAATGCATGTTAATGTGAGGAGATATGATTTCAGTCCACTTTGGAGCTTTTCTATTGGTCTGTTCTTAATGGACTATAAATTTAAATAAATTTAGGAGAAATAAACAGTGATGATGTATAAAGAGCTCTGGACTGAAACACAGCCCGTACTTGTGTTTTCTATGATACGGGCTCTTTAACTGAAGCCCTTCTAAATTTAGGCTGCTCAAACATCCTGAACGCTCCTGTTCCTCACACAGCACCTCCTGAGTTCAGTCAGAGTTCCTAGAGGCGTTTTGTGCCCCCCGTGCTGATTTGAGGGGCGAGGATTTTGAAAATTGGGGACGTCGTTCCCTTCCTTTGCCTTCTCCATCACGTCTACTGTACCTGTCCGCAGGGAAATCAGCAAACTGTCCCGCATTAAAGCCCACCCGGGACTGGAGCCAGACCGCCCCCGCCATATGACACAGAACAACTCGAGAACCCAACACACACTGCGCCCCCCACCGCTCTCCACCCGCCCCGCCCCAATCGCCCCGCCTCATACTCATCCATCATTCTGGCAGCAGTCCGTCTCTAGCAGAGCCGCTAATCACACACACGCTAATCTGTTCATCTGTTCACTTAAACACTGACGCGTTCTATCAGGAACCAGAACCAGAACCGGGAGTTAGAACCTCACCTGACCCGCCACAGCCCGCACGAGGAACCTTAACATACTCACCTCCTCAGTAGAGTCAGAACTCTGTTACTCCTGCACACCACTCTGATAACCAGCTTCACACCATCATCACCACAGTCCTGTACAACCGTGTAACACACACACACACACTCACACACACACACACACTTACACACATATACACACACACACACACTTACACACATACACACACTTACACACATACACACACGCAAACACTTACACACACTTACACACATACACACACGCAAACACTTACACACATACACACACACACACACTTACACACACAAACACTTACACACACTTACACACACACACACACTTACACACATACACACACACACACACACTTACACACACAAACACTTACACACACATATACACACACACACTTACACACATACACACACGCAAACACTTACACACACTTACACACACACACTTACACACATACACACACACTTACACACACATACACACACACTTACACACACACACACACTTACACACACATACACACTCACACATATACACACACACTTACACACACATACACACACACTTACACACACACACTTACACACACATACACACACACATATACACACACACTTACACACACATACACACACACTTACACACACATACACACACACTTACACACACACACTCACACACACACACACACACTTACA
>CM038719.1:1015219-1025219 GCA_021613375.1 Megaleporinus macrocephalus
AACTCAGCACCGCCACACCGTCCACACACGCAGCTCACCCTCACACTGACCACACCAACCTCAGCACCGCCACACCGTCCACATAGCAGCTGACCCTCACACTGACCACACCAACCTCAGCACCGCCACACCGTCCACACACGCAGCTGACCCTCACACTGACCACACTAAACTCAGCACCGCCACACCGTCCACACATGCAGCTGACCCTCACACTGACCACACCAACCTCAGCACCACCACACCATCCACACGCAGCTGACCCTCACACTGACCACACTAAACTCAGCACCGCCACACCGTCCACACATGCAGCTGACCCTCACACTGACCACACCAACCTCAGCACCGCCACACCGTCTACACACGCAGCTCACCCTCACACTGACCACACCAACCTCAGCACCGCCACACCGTCCACACACGCAGCTGACCCTCACACTGACCACACTAAACTCAGCACCGCCACACCGTCCACACATGCAGCTGACCCTCACACTGACCACACCAACCTCAGCACCGCCACACCGTCTACACACGCAGCTCACCCTCACACTGACCACACCAACCTCAGCACCGCCACACCGTCCACACGCAGCTGACCCTCACACTGACCACACTAAACTCAGCACCGCCACACCGTCCACACACGCAGCTCACCCTCACACTGACCACACCAACCTCAGCACCGCCACACCGTCCACACACGCAGCTGACCCTCACACTGACCACACTAAACTCAGCACCGCCACACCGTCCACACACGTAGCTCACCCTCACACTGACCACACCAACCTCAGCACCACCACACCATCCACACACGCAGCTGACCCTCACACTGACCACACTAAACTCAGCACCGCCACACCGTCCACACGCAGCTGACCCTCACACTGACCACACCAACCTCAGCACCGCCACACCGTCCACACACGCAGCTCACCCTCACACTGACCACACCAACCTCAGCACCGCCACACCGTCCACACACGCAGCTGACCCTCACACTGACCACACCAACCTCAGCACCGCCACACCGTCCACACGCAGCTGACCCTCACACTGACCACACTAAACTCAGCACCGCCACACCGTCCACACACGCAGCTGACCCTCACACTGACCACACTAAACTCAGCACCGCCACACCGTCCACACACGCAGCTGACCCTCACACTGACCACACCAACCTCAGCACCGCCACACCGTCCACACACGCAGCTGACCCTCACACTGACCACACTAAACTCAGCACCGCCACACCGTCCACACACGCAGCTCACCCTCACACTGACCACACCAACCTCAGCACCGCCACACCGTCCACACACGCAGCTGACCCTCACACTGACCACACTAAACTCAGCACCGCCACACCGTCCACACGCAGCTGACCCTCACACTGACCACACCAACCTCAGCACCGCCACACCGTCCACACACGCAGCTGACCCTCACACTGACCACACTAAACTCAGCACCGCCACACCGTCCACACACGCAGCTCACCCTCACACTGACCACACCAACCTCAGCACCGCCACACCGTCCACACACGCAGCTGACCCTCACACTGACCACACCAACCTCAGCACCGCCACACCGTCCACACACGCAGCTGACCCTCACACTGACCACACTAAACTCAGCACCGCCACACCATCCACACATGCAGCTGACCCTCACACTGACCACACCAACCTCAGCACCGCCACACCGTCCACACACGCAGCTGACCCTCACACTGACCACACCAACCTCAGCACCGCCACACCGTCCACACACGCAGCTGACCCTCACACTGACCACACCAACCTCAGCACCGCCACACCGTCTACACACGCAGCTCACCCTCACACTGACCACACCAACCTCAGCACCGCCACACCGTCCACACACGCAGCTGACCCTCACACTGACCACACCAAACCTCAGCACCGCCACACCGTCCACACACGCAGCTGACCCTCACACTGACCACACCAACCTCAGCACCGCCACACCGTCCACACACGCAGCTCACCCTCACACTGACCACACCAACCTCAGCACCGCCACACCGTCTACACACGCAGCTCACCCTCACACTGACCACACCAACCTCAGCACCGCCACACTGTCCACACGCAGCTGACCCTCACACTGACCACACCAACCTCAGCACCGCCACACTGTCCACACGCAGCTCACCCTCACACTGACCACACCAACCTCAGCACCGCCACACCGTCCACACACGCAGCTCACCCTCACACTGACCACACCAACCTCAGCACCGCCACACCGTCCACACGCAGCTGACCCTCACACTGACCACACCAACCTCAGCACCGCCACACCGTCCACACACGCAGCTCACCCTCACACTGACCACACTAAACTCAGCACCGCCACACCGTCCACACGCAGCTGACCCTCACACTGACCACACCAACCAGTCATACTACACTGACAGTCAGAGCTGATAGCAAATAATCAATTGGCTGATTGATTTCAGCTTATTTGATGCAACAGTCTATCTATCTATCTATCTATCTATCTGTCTATCTGTCTGTCTGTCTGTCTGTCTGTCTGTCTGTCTGTCTGTCTATCTATCTATCTATCTGTCTATCTATCTATCTATCTATCTATCTAATAATAAGTCGGCTGATTGATTATGGTTTATCAGTCTGTAGATTAATCAGATACACCGCGTCGTCTCCAAACCTAGATCTCTGTGTGAGTAGTGCTGACTCAGTATCAGTATGAAATATAAGTAAGCATATAAGACACACACACACACACACACACACACACAGTCACACACACACACACTCACACACACACTAACACACACAGTGACACACTCGTGTGGGTACAGCACATATACTGATGTCATATAAATATGGTGTAATATGGTAAATATTTTTTTTCTAAAATAGACTGAATATATTAGATCTGTTGCTGTTCAGACTTTATGAGATTGTGTATGTGTGTGCAGGGGGAGACTGTGTGAACTGCCCACTTGACCACTCATAAACACACTATAATAAATATAACTAATATAATTAATAAATAGATTTAAATAAATATTTCTGTCTTCAAAGCAGCGTCTCAGCTTATTTAAATATTCATTAATATTATTAACCACGAGTTCAGATGGACTCCTCACTGAGGCCTCAGTCTCATTAGGTCTGTATCGCCATGTAGTGTTTGAGGAACTGCAGGGTCCTGTGACCGAAGGGTCTCGCGCAGGGCTGCACGGTCAGCTCTCAGGATCAGCTACGCTGGAGAAGTACTGATGTATCTGTTCAGCTGCCTCTTCAGACGAGCTACTGAACTCACAGTGCTAACCAGTACGACCTAGCACGCTGAAGAGGATCCGCCCAGTGAGTGTAGTAGCCTAGTGACGCTGAGCATGAGTTCAGTTATACACACGCTTCACAGTAAAGTATATCATCACTGTACAAAGAAAACATCTCCATTTCTGTGAGTTTTTCCTAGGTTATTATTATTATTATTATTATTATTATTATTATTATTATTATTATTATTATTATTATTATTGTAACGCAGCAGCTGTCGTTAAAAATAATATGATAAACGGACCAATAGAAATGCTCTGAAATTCTGGTTCCATTGACTTGTGTTGAAAGTGAAGACTGTTTTTGTGGTGTCCTGTAGGGGTGCTGTTTTTCAGATGCTTGTTTTTCTTTGGACAGTGATGATACATGCTCCGCTGAGTTAGTGTGTATGTTCAGTACCGGCTGAGTACTGGCTGATTACCGGCTGGGTATGGACTGAGTATGGGCTGAGTATGGGCTGAGTAGCGGCTGAGTACCGGCTGAGTATCGGCTGGGTATGGGCTGAGTATGGGCTGAGTATAGGCTGAGTATCGGCTGAGTACCGGCTGAGTACCGGCTGGTTATGGGCTAAGTACCGGCTGAGTATGGGCTGAGTACCGGCTGAGTACCGGCTGGTTATGGGCTGAGTACTGGCTGAGTATGGGCTGAGTACCGGCTGGTTATGGGCTGAGTACTGGCTGAGTATGGGCTGAGTACCGGCTGGTTATGGGCTGAGTACTGGCTGAGTACCGGCTGAGTACCGGCTGGTTATGGGCTGAGTATGGGCTGAGTATAGGCTGAGTATAGGCTGAGTACCGGCTGAGTACTGGCTGAGTACCGGCTGAGTACCGGCTGGTTATGGGCTGAGTACCGGCTGGTTATGGGCTGAGTACCGGCTGAGTAACTGAGTAGCCAGGCAGTAAATACTGTGTATATATAATTAATCTGTTTCTGTAACTTACAAATACTTAACTCTAGAACAAGATTCATTTGGCCTGGAGGTCCAAGTGGGCAGTGCCAGTGTGTCTTCCCCCTGTGTGTGTGTGTGTGTACACTTTCACACTTAGTCTAAACTTGTGTAATATGTGTGTGTGTGTATGTATCATCACATTTACACTGATTTTAACTGCCAGTTATACCCCGGCGCGCACACACACACACACACTCATATTACACAAGTTTAGACTAAAAGTGTGAAAGTGTACACACACACACATATGCAACATACGTATACACACACACACACACACACTTGTATGAGTGTTTCCCGGGAGTGCGTGGCTGGGGTGTGCTACGCAGGTCTACACTACTAATGTTATGAATCACATTGTAATCTCTCCATCCCTCACTACTGTCATATCTCTCCATCTCCCACTATACATCTCCATTCTCTCTCTCTCTCTCTCTCACACTCTCACTCTTCTCACTCTCTCTCTCTCTTTCTCTCTCTCACACTCTTCTCACTCTCTCTCTCTCTCTCTCTCTCACACACTCTTCTCACTCTCTCTCTCTCTCTCTCTCTACACTCTTCTCACTCTCTCTCTCTCTCTCTTTCTCTCTCTCACACTCTTCTCACTCTCTCTCTCTCTCTCTCTCTCACACACTCTTCTCACTCTCTCTCTCTCTCTCTCTCTCTCACACACTCTTCTCACTCTCTCTCTCTCTCTCACACTCTCACTCTTCTCACTCTCTCTCTTTCTCTCTCTCACACTCTTCTCACTCTCTCTCTCTCTCTCTCTCTCTCACACACTCTTCTCACTCTCTCTCTCTCTCTCTCTCTTACACTCTTCTCACTCTCTCTCTCTCTCTCTCTCTCTCACACTCTTCTCACTCTCTCTCTCTCTCTCTCACACACTCTTCTCACTCTCTCTCTCTCTCTCTCTCTCTCTCTCTCTCTCTCTCACACTCTTCTCACTCTCTCTCTCTCTCTCTCTCTCACACTCTTCTCACTCTCTCTCTCTCTCTCTCTCTCTCACACACTCTTCTCACTCTCTCTCTCTCTCTCTCTCTCTCACACTCTTCTCACTCTCTCTCTCTCTCTCTCTCTCACACACTCTTCTCACTCTCTCTCTCTCTCTCTCTCACACACTCTTCTTACTCTCTCTCTCTCTCTCTCTCTCTCTCACACTCTTCTCACTCTCTCTCTCTCTCTCTCTCTCACACACTCTTCTCACTCTCTCTCTCTCTCTCTCACACACTCTTCTCTCTCTCTCTCTCTCTCTCTCTCTCTCTCTCTCTCTCTCTCTCTCTCTCACACTCTTCTCACTCTCTCTCTCTCTCTCCCTCTCTCTCTCTCTGTATTCTCTGTACATGCTGCTCTCTCCAGATTATTACACACTGATATCAGATCAGCAGATAGTGTGCAGTAACCTCTCCTCACTGTCTGACTGAACATGTCTGTATGTTTCTCTGTGTACTCTGAGCTGTGGACTGTGTGTGTATTTGGGGAGGTTGGGTGGTCTCTGACACGTGTGTGGGGGTCTGTTTATCTGACGCGCTGTTGTTGTTTTCCTCTTCCTCAGGTTGTGTCGTGTCATGCGTTTGTATGTCAGCTCTTGTTGCTACACCGTTACACTGTCTGTCACTGTCCCGTCTGTGTCCGTCCCTGTGTCCTCATGTGCTCTGTTTGGTGTCACTGTGGCCTCTTCCTCCTCCTCCTCCTCCTCCTCCTCCTCCTCCTGTGCTCTCGCAGTGACCCGTCACCCCGCACGTCCTGCCGCCGTCACAACACACTTTCACTGATTTGCTGCTTCTCTTATTGGGACTGCTCGAAACTGAGACCCCAAATTTGCCCCCCTCGCTCCACAGTGTGTGTTGTGCCCGCGTGTGTCGGGGTGCCGGGCCACTGAGTGGGCTTGTGTTTTGTTTGTGTTTGAATTAAGCTGGTTTCTTCTCCTTCCTGGAACTGCCCTCACCCCGGGCTCCAGCGAGCAGTGTTTCAGCACAGCCCTCCAGCCACAAGGGGGCAGCAGCCACCGAGTAGAACGCCAACCACTCAGCACACTTGCTGCCTTCATGTGTGGCCAGAATTATCTCTTCAAACATCAAACAACTCGAGCACAGAGAGAAAGAGGACTAATTATTATTATTATTATTATTATTATTAGGTATTATTAAAGGAATGAACCACATGTTACTGTGTTTTATCTCCAGTTTGGGAATTTTCTTGCAAAGTGGCTTATTTCTTTTTTTTAAAACATTGACAATCAATACAAATTCCTAGATGTTTAGACATTTAATTGATATATTTGTTAGGGGTGTAAGAAAATATTGAAATATTGAATATCGGATATTATGTTTAGTGATACTGTATCGGTTCTCAAAAACACAGTATCGATACACAGATTCCTGGTATCAGTGTGCGTTGTGTTTAAATCTCTGACCACTAGATGGCAGTGTTGTAATCCATTTTCAGCTCCACTCCAACATTAACAAGCAGCACAAGGACGCAGTGCTATTGTAAACATTGATAAACCTGTTCATACAGTGGAGTGTTTTAATAATAGGATTTGAAAAATCACAGTAAATCACTTTACTTACAGTATCACAGTATATCACGATACTTACTGTACTGCCCATACACAGCCCTGATATTTATGCGTGAATATTCCAGTAAATGCTAAGCTATCTTTAGCCCAGATGTAAAGAAAACAGTGTATTATTTAATCTATTAATACGCTCGGTGGTGCGTTTAGTGAATAGGTTCCGGTCACGTGACTCCAGTGTTTTTAAACGTTTCCTGACTTTGAACTGCGATGAAGTACATTAGACATTACCAAACTAGCTCTGCTAGCAAGTTTCCTATTACACAATTCCTGTAGATCTGTTATAAAGATAATAACCTAATAACCAGTACAGGCTGGTTCACCAAACCTTCACCAAAGTTGCTCAGCTAGCAAATATTCCCAAATGTATAGCAATAAATCAAAAAGAGTATAATATTCAAAAGTATCAGGACACCCTTCTATTTCAGAACTGAAAGGAAAGTGATGTATCTAAATACCCCAGCTAGTAACGGGTGAGGGGGCCTATCTATTTAGGCTATATCCTAAACATGGCCACCATCTTGAAAGCTGCCATATTGGATCAAGGGTAAGTTTTTCCAATGGGAAGCTGGTCGTGTAGCAGATCAAAGAAGACCAGAACTGATCACAATTGATGTAATCAGATTAGCAATAAGGTTCAAACGTTATCAACACAGAAAGTTACAACAACCACATTGAACACCATGTTCAGTGAACTGTCCCCAGTGCTGAACTCGCAGATCGGCCGATTTTAAATCAAAATATTTGATCTGTGATCAGACGATATTTCTCTCAATCCCAAGAGCCGATCAATGGCGTTAAACAAGTGAATACCAGCAAACAGCAGAGCTAGCACTAAACAGATAACCCAGAAACCCGTACAGACCGGATCTGACCGGTACGAACAGAACAGCAGCAGAAACAGCCAGAGTGAGCTTATAGTTCTAGATAACCACGTTTAACCATGTTTCATGACTTGCTTTCGCTAATAATTGCGTGTAGCCCTTCCGTGGCATATAGCCCTGCCCTCGATCGGTATCAGCTATTGGACGATCATGCTGAAAGGTGATCGGCGATCGGAATCGCCCTCAAAAACTCTGATTGGTCCATCTCAAATATATATCTATATATACTATGCCAGTTTTCACAGCATCGCAATATATAGTATATGGAATCGTAAGCTCTGTATGGTGATCAGTATCTCCTGGTTCACTCCAACCCCGTCCTGATTACACGGCATGTGAGCAGGACGTCCTCAGAATTAAGGCTTTTGCAAACAGGACCAAACACATGAAGGCAGCAACACGCAGTCTGGACTCTGACCAGCAGGACGCTGACCGAGCAGGACGCTGACCGAGCAGGCCTGGCTGTGCTCAAACACTGCTGTCTAATGCGTGAGGACGTGAGCCACAGACCTGGATGTGTGAGTGAGTCAGGACACTCCTCCTGTCTCCCTTCACCCTCACACACACACACATACACACGTTTGTTTTTATAGCTTGTCCAGACAGGAAGTCACACAGATGTGTTAAACTCTATGTAACTAACGATGTGTAACCTTGACCCTCACCACGTTAACCCACACAGTCTGTTACCCTGAAACTCGCGACACGCTACCTTGTCAGGATTCTCGTCACGGTCCTTACAAGGTAGATCACCTGGTGCTCCTACATAGTCAGGACATATTTTATCCCTGAGAATACATGAAAACGAGCACACACACACACACACACACACACACAGAGGGCTGACCTGCTGACTGTGTTAGCACACTGACGTACCTGCTGACGGACGGAGCTCCACTGGACAGACGTAGCTGTGAGTGTGTAGGTTAGCGGAGACGCTCGGCTGTGTGGAGGACGCGTCTCAGCTTAGTTCTGACATTCAGGTTGAGCGAGGTACATACACACAGTCACAGGGTGCAGATCACAGCGCAGGTAAGTTACTGCTGGGCTTCTGTGACACACCTGGGCTTTGTCATGGTGTTGGTGTGGACCGTAACGCACAGCCTCCACTCTGGCCTCTCCTGCTGTGGCAGGGGAATTCCACTAAAAACTCAGAAATTCCCCCAGAAGTCAGTGTTTGAGATGTGAGATGGTTCAGATGGTGTTTACAGTGGTGGTGATGGTATTTACTATTTAAGTCAAGTTTATTTATACAGAGCTTTTTAAAACAATGTTGTCTCAAAGCAGCTTTACAGAGTTTTGAAAACAGACAGTTACAACATACACCCCCCAGTGAGCAAGACCACCTCCCTCAGACTGGAGGAGGAAACCTTGGGAGGAACCAGACTCACAGGGGGAGACCCGTCCTCCTCTGATCAAACAGTATTTACAGTTTAAACTAAATACCAAAGAAAAGAGTCTCTGTTTGAAATCTGGATAGAAAGCTTTAGAAGCTGCACAGGTAGAGCGGTCTCTGACTGAGGCGGTCTCTGACTGAGGCAGTCTCTGACTGAGGCAGTCTCTGACTAAGGCAGTCTCTGGATGGTACAGTGATGTAACTGAGGGTGTAGCAGTTGACACAGATGGACAGGAGAGCTGGCTGGTGATGGTGGGGAGGAGGCCATGACTGCACTTAAACAGTCTAGACTAAACCTTATCATAATGTTTCCATCAGACAGTGTATTTATAACATCTACTGTAAGAACTGTCTGTGAGGAGCTTTTAGAGGAGGACGTCTGGTTCCATTCACCTCCACTGTGAACAGATCTGACTGGATCTAGAACAGAGTTTCACAGCATCTTCCTGTAAACTCTTGTTTACATATTAACCCTTTAATTATGAATCAGTGAATTAGTTTAATAGTGAGTCAGTGGAGTTTCCCTTCAACACAGGCCTTCACATTCTCTCTCTCTCTCTCTCTCTCTCTCTCTCTCTCTGTCTCTCTCTCTCTCTCTCTCTCTCTCTCTCTCTCTCTGTCTCTCTCTATCTCTCTCTCTCTGTCTCTCTCTCTCTATCTCTCTCTCTCTCTCTCTCTCTCTGTCTCTCTCTCTCTCTCTCTCTCTCTCTGTCTCTCTCTCTCTCTCTCTCTGTCTCTCTCTCTCTCTCTCTCTCTCTCTGTCTCTATCTCTCTCTCTCTCTCTCTCTCTCTCTCTCTGTCTCTCTCTATCTCTCTCTCTCTCTCTCTCTGTCTCTCTCTCTGTCTCTGTCT
>CM038719.1:1030219-1057719 GCA_021613375.1 Megaleporinus macrocephalus
TTTACTCTCTGACTCTCTTTACTGTTTTGGAGGTATTTGTATTTCTATGGATTGCGATGAGATAAATATACATATATACTATTTTAACAAATATTTAATTGTAATATTCTTCAGAGAAGTTCGTCAGAATTCCAGTTAAACTCAAACTGGGAACAAATCAAACATAACAGGTCCATTCGTCACGTCACCCCCCCCCCCCCCCCCTCACCCCCCCCACCCCTCCACACCGCCCCCCTCTGGTGAGCTGGAGAGCTGAAATTGACTGCAGTGCAGGCGCGGCTCTGCGCTGGCTGGATCTTTTACAGGCCTCGGCTGCGTGTGCTGGTGCTGCTGCCGCATCGGGGAGGTCAGCGCTCTCATTTTGCTCAGGTCACTGCTCCGGTGTTGGTGGGCGGGGTGGGGGGCTGCAGGGGGAGGGGGAGGACTAGTGATGCGTCTCAGTCCAGTTCACCTGCAGAGCTGCTCCAAACTCACACTGGCCCAAATCTCAGGACCTCCACCGCCAGGCTGAGTGACAGGGTGCGAGTCATCTGGAGGTACTAGTGAACAGGAGGGGGTTAGGAGTGCTCTCTGTAGTGATGAGAGTAATAGGAATTAAAGTAATGGTCAGCTGTAGTAGTAATGTCCACTACTCTGATGCTCTGATTGGTTTTGGGTCTCCAGAGTCTCGACCCGAACCCGGCTGACCCTGGAAATGTACCATACTTGTTTATTCAGTTATAATAATTGAACTGAATTGTAGCTAAACTTGAGTTCCCTTAAGAAACGTGATCTGATCAGATCCTCGTGCTGTCAGGCTGCAGAGACTGGACCGGGCCGCGGGGCGGAGGGGCCGGGCCGGTCCTGGAGACCTGCGGAAGCTGCTGCTCTCTGTCCATTATGTGGTTTTAATCAGCGCAGCAGAAACATGTGTTCTCCAGGCAGAGAGCCAGCACACCCCTCTCTCTCTCCAGCGCCGGTCCCGCCCCCCAACGTGACCCATGCTGGCCTCTGATTGGTGGGATGTGAGTAAGGTTTACGGCGCCCCGGTGCTGGCTGAGGGTCAGAGGGGCTCTGATAGCTCTGATTGATTGAAATGGCTGCTCTGTGAATGGGGCAGTGGTGCTGTGTGGGGGTCTGAGCAGCGTGTAGGGTGTGTACTGGGTGGGTTCTACTGAATGGGAGGTGTGTTTTGTTTTGGGCGGGTGGGCTTGTGTGCGTGCGTGTGTGTACGTTTGTGTTTCCTCCCGTGTTCACGCGCCGCCTCTCTCATGTATGCGGGCGTCATACATGACTCGTACGACTCCACTGTGTTTTCTTTTCAGCCGTCTGTGATTGTTGTGCTTCTGTATCTCACTCTGTGTATCACTCCATCCACCCTGCAGAGGGTCTTCACAGCTCACCGCCTCACCTGTCTCCCTCCGTGATCTGTTTGGTCCTCACTGGAATTTTTGTTGTGCAGGGATGCGAGAAGTTGGGGTGCTGAAGTTTTAGGTGGCATGTATGTGATGCCATGCAAATTAAACAGCTATGGGAAGAATGAAGGAGGGGCTTAGGGGTCCAGGACCCCCCTTCTTAACTTCTTAGACTCTGTGAATCAAAATTTAAATAAATATTAAAAATAAACTTATGATGTTAAGCTAAGGTGACCAAATGTTAGTTCTCAGTAAAAATGAAACTGGACACAAGAGGGCAGCACTAGCCAGACTGTAGGAAACAAACATGAACATGAGCACAAACCAGATCAGATTTAAATATTAAGCCATATAGAAAATTCCCAAAAAGAGGATCTATCCTGGACAAACAGGACACAGGGTCACTCTACAGCAGGAGTGTTTAATTAGAGTCAGTACGGTCCAGTTAGAGCAGGGGTGTTTAATTAGAGTCAGTACGGTCCAGTTAGAGCAGGAGTGTTTAATTAGAGGTCAGTACGGTCCAGTTAGAGCAGGGGTGTTTAATTAGAGTCAATACGGTCCAGTTAGAGCAGGAGTGTTTAATTAGAGTCAGTACGGTCCAGTTAGAGCAGGAGTGTTTAATTAGAGTCAGTACGGTCCAGTTAGAGCAGGAGTGTTTAATTAGAGTCAGTACGGTCCAGTTAGAGCAGGAGTGTTTAATTAGAGTCAGTACGGTCCAGTTAGAGCAGGGGTGTTTAATTAGAGTCAGTACGGTCCAGTTAGAGCAGGAGTGTTTAATTAGAGTCAGTACGGTCCAGTTAGAGCAGGAGTGTTTAATTAGAGTCAGTACGGTCCAGTTAGAGCAGGAGTGTTTAATTAGAGTCAGTACGGTCCAGTTAGAGCAGGAGTGTTTAATTAGAGTCAGTACGGTCCAGTTAGAGCAGGAGTGTTTAATTAGAGTCAGTACGGTCCAGTTAGAGCAGGAGTGTTTAATTAGAGTCAGTACGGTCCAGTTAGAGCAGGGGTGTTTAATTAGAGTCAGTACGGTCCAGTTAGAGCAGGAGTGTTTAATTAGAGTCAGTACGGTCCAGTTAGAGCAGGAGTGTTTAATTAGAGTCAGTACGGTCCAGTTAGAGCAGGAGTGTTTAATTAGAGTCAGTAAGGTCCAGTTAGAGCAGGAGTGTTTAATTAGAGTCAGTACGGTCCAGTTAGAGCAGGAGTGTTTAATTAGAGTCAGTATGGTCCAGTTAGAGCAGGAGTGTTTAATTAGAGTCAGTACGGTCCAGTTAGAGCAGGAGTGTTTAATTAGAGTCAGTACGGTCCAGTTAGAGCAGGAGTGTTTAATTAGAATCAGTACGGTCCAGTTAGAGCAGGGGTGTTTAATTAGAGTCAGTACGGTCCAGTTAGAGCAGGAGTGTTTAATTAGAGTCAGTACGGTCCAGTTAGAGCAGGGGTGTTTAATTAGAGTCAGTACGGTCCAGTTAGAGCAGGAGTGTTTAATTAGAGTCAGTACGGTCCAGTTAGAGCAGGAGTGTTTAATTAGAATCAGTACGGTCCAGTTAGAGCAGGGGTGTTTAATTAGAGTCAGTACGGTCCAGTTAGAGCAGGAGTGTTTAATTAGAGTCAGTACGGTCCAGTTAGAGCAGGGGTGTTTAATTAGAGTCAGTACGGTCCAGTTAGAGCAGGAGTGTTTAATTAGAGTCAGTACGGTCCAGTTAGAGGGGGTCTCCTCAGGCCGGTCCGGACCGTGTGTTCTGATTCAGTGGTGTATCTGTTTACTGAAGTAGTTTAGTATCAGCATCTCATACCATCAACTACTGAAACACCAACACACCACACATACCGTTCAGTATATTTCAGTATATTTACTGTTTAAATACTGAACTGAATAATTATTTATAAACTAATAATAAATGTTTTTTACTCACTTCAATAAAACAAGAGATACAATAACTCTAACTCACTTTACTCTCTGACTCTCTTTACTCTCTGACTCTCTTTACTCTAACTCACTTTACTCTCTGACTCTCTTTACTCTCTGACTCTCTTTACTCTAACTCACTTTACTCTCTAACTCTCTTTACTCTCTGACTCTCTTTACTCTCTGACTCTCTTTACTCTAACTCACTTTACTCTCTGACTCTCTTTACTCTCTGACTCTCTTTACTCTAACTCACTTTACTCTCTGACTCTCTTTACTCTCTGACTCTCTTTACTCTAACTCACTTTACTCTCTGACTCTCTTTACTCTCTGACTCTCTTTACTCTCTGACTCTCTTTACTCTCTAACTCACTTTACTCTCTGACTCTCTTTACTCTCTGACTCTCTTTACTCTCTAACTCGTTTTACTCTCTGACTCTCTTTACTCTCTGACTCTCTTTACTCTCTGACTCTCTTTACTCTCTAACTCTCTTTACTCTCTAACTCACTTTACTCTCTGACTCTCTTTACTCTCTGACTCTCTTTACCCTCTAACTCGTTTTACTCTCTGACTCTCTTTACTCTCTGACTCTCTTTACTCTCTAACTCACTTTACTCTCTGACTCTCTTTACTCTCTAACTCGTTTTACTCTCTGACTCTCTTTACTCTCTAACTCGTTTTACTCTCTGACTCTCTTTACTCTCTGACTCACTTTACTCTCTAACTCACTTTACTCTCTAACTCGTTTTACTCTCTGACTCTCTTTACTCTCTAACTCGTTTTACTCTCTGACTCTCTTTACTCTCTGACTCACTTTACTCTCTAACTCACTTTACTCTCTAACTCACTTTACTCTCTGACTCTCTTTACTCTCTGACTCACTTTACTCTCTAACTCACTTTACTCTCTAACTCGTTTTACTCTCTAACTCTCTTTACTCTCTAACTCGTTTTACTCTCTGACTCTCTTTACTCTCTGACTCTCTTTACTCTCTGACTCACTTTACTCTCTGACTCACTTTACTCTCTAACTCACTTTACTCTCTAACTCACTTTACTCTCTGACTCTCTTTACTCTCTGACTCACTTTACTCTCTAACTCACTTTACTCTCTGACTCTCTTTACTCTCTAACTCGTTTTACTCTCTGACTCTCTTTACTCTCTAACTCGTTTTGCTCTCTGACTCTCTTTACTCTCCAACTCACTTTACTCTCTGACTCTCTTTACTCTCTAACTCACTTTACTCTCTGACTCTCTTTACTCTCTAACTCGTTTTACTCTCTGACTCTCTTTACTCTCTGACTCTCTTTACTCTCTAACTCACTTTACTCTCTGACTCTCTTTACTCTCTAACTCGTTTTACTCTCTGACTCTCTTTACTCTCCGACTCGCTTTACTCTCTGACTCTCTTTACTCTCCAACTCACTTTACTCTCTGACTCTCTTTACTCTCTAACTCACTTTACTCTCTGACTCTCTTTACTCTCCAACTCACTTTACTCTCTGACTCTCTTTACTCTCTAACTCACTTTACTCTCTGACTCTCTTTACTCTCCCGCTCACTTTACTCTCTGACTCTCTTTACTCTCTAACTCTCTTTACTCTCTGACTCTCTTTACTCTCCAACTCACTTTACTCTCTGACTCTCTTTACTCTCCAACTCTCTTTACTCTCTGACTCTCTTTACTCTCTGACTCACTTTACTCTCTGACTCTCTTTACTCTAACTCACTTTACTCTCTGACTCTCTTTACTCTCTAACTCACTTTACTCTCTGACTCTCTTTACTCTCTAACTCTCTTTACTCTCTGACTCTCTTTACTCTCTGACTCACTTTACTCTCTGACTCTCTTTACTCTCTGACTCTCTTTACTCTCTAACTCACTTTACTCTCTGACTCTCTTTACTCTCTAACTCACTTTACTCTCTGACTCTCTTTACTCTCTGACTCTCTTTACTCTCTGACTCTCTTTACTCTCTGACTCTCTTTACTCTCTGACTCACTTTACTCTCTGACTCTCTTTACTCTCTAACTCACTTTCTGCTTCGTAACTTAGTATCTCGTCTGTGTGCACGCCACACTCCCAAATCTGCACAGATCTGATTGGCTGAGGAGCCTTTGGTGATTTTACAGCACACGTGATTGGTCTGTAAGAAGTTAAACACTGTGAGAATGAAATCCTCCTCAGCAGTTTATTGGTTATTAGCTCCGCCTATTAGTGACCTGGGGTCTACACTATACGACCTGTTAGCAAACAACAGACACTCGAATACAAACACAGGTGAAGCTCATTGTTCTGCCTCTACCACCCACAATCAGCATGTCTTTGTATTTACTATCCTGAACTAGAGATGCAACACTGCTCTACCATAGGGTGGCGCTGTAGCGAGTTGATTCACCCAGTTAGTCCTTCGTAGCCTAGCAAACGTAACTCTGCCTGAGATGCCTCTGAGAAGCTTTACAGTAGGCCGGAGCTCGAATTTAATTATTACTCGTTTCTTCAGTCAAAGACAGAAAAGGAGATGATGATGAGGAAGATCTCACTTAACGTGTGGAGGAAGATCTACCAAACTAGAAAAAAGAGAATCTCCAGAAATAAAGCCCTTAAACCAAACGTCTTCAGCACCTCTACGGCAAGTGAGTTAGCAGTCAGCCGACATGGGACCCCCAAATATCAGTGGGTGTACATGAAACACTGGCTACATTAAACATAACACAATACAATCACACAGAATACGGCAAAATGCAGACCAAGCTGGAGATACAGTGGTTAATTAATAGGCTTATTTATTCATTAATAAGTTAATTATAGTGCTTATTAATAGGCCAGTGTCTGCCTCCATTTTCACTTTCCTGAAGGTGTAGGTCCAGCAGTTCAGTCTTATACTTGGTAGCCGATTTTGGAATTCATTCAAAGGGAAAATTGCAATTATTGATTTTTAATATAGCATCACTGTCCAGTGATAAACGTAGTATAGTATAGGCTGGGCTCAGATTCTATTATTATTATTATTATTATTATTATTGTTATTATTATTATTATTATTATTATTATTATTATTATTATTATTATTATTATTATTATTATTATTATTATTATTATCAGCTACAGGTAAACAGTCCTGAATCTTGGGGTACTGCAGCCCCCTCAGCTCCCCCACTTCCCGCGTCCCTGGCTCTGTTGTTTTGTGTATCATGCCACTGTCTGTCTATGTGAACTAATATCCAATGTTGGATATTACAAATATTAACCTGGGTACCTATATCTCTAGTATTATTATTAATTAATCTTATATATATCAGTGTCCTGTATGCTGTAATCAGCCTGCCTGCATTGCGGAGGTTAATAAAAGAGAAACCTGGATGATAATCTTGGCCCCGGGGGAGTGTGGACCACCTCTCTGTAGCGTATCTTCAGTGTAGCGCAGTGTTTCGCTCCGGAGCCGAGGCCGGGTTTCTGAACCGCTACAGTAAAAGACTTTGAATGAGTTTGCAGCGCTGGACTGCACCAGGTCTAATATTTACTCCTCACTGTGCATCTCCCATCCCACCCTCAGGCCGGCCCTACAGCCCCCGTAGCGTTACTAAAGTGTGACCCGAGGTACGTACACGCCCCGGCAGCCGGCTGGCCCGCCAGATTTAGACCCAGAGCAGCTTGTCTGCATGACGGAGCTTCCAGAGCGCTTAGCTATGAGCTCTTAATACAGGAGCCTGCTGTGGTTCTCCTGCACCTGCTGGGTATCTGCACAACACCACGCTCTGCCTTCATGTTCTCAGCTGTGCGATACCCCCGCAGGGCGGGAGGGGAATCACACAACAGGCCTACACGACCACGATCAAAGGACGTGACCGTCACAGGAAGCGAGTAGCTGTAGTTTACTTCATCACAGCTTGCTCCGCAGATCAGTTTACCTAATCAGGATTAAACCCCTTTCATCCATAACCTCTCAGAGCATCTAAATGTTGAGGGTATGTGTGTTCATACGATGCTTATTGCAGAAAGTGTGCATCTTAAAGCATACAGGTCTCTGAAGGTCAGCGTCGTTCTGCCCACTCAGGGGTCTGAGCTGGTTTTCTTTACGGGAAAAATAAATCAAACCCAAAATACTCACCAGCAAGCAGTAAGTCAAACGCTGTATCTGTTTTGACAGTAGCAGCTGACTTAGGTATCCATAGTGCATTCATAATGCTGACATAAGCCTTCCTAGCTGTACATAATCAGACATTTAGAATTTGACCTCCGCATTTAACCTACCCGTGCAGTGAAACACCCACATATACCACACTAGTGAACCTGCAGTGAGCCCTATCCACGACGCCTGGCGAGCAGTTGGGGTTAGGAGCCTTACTTCAGTCGTGGCTTGCTGGAGACCGGATCCCTAACCTTCAGACCACGACTGCCTCTGACATAATCACCCACACACTTAGTTTAGTGTTCTTGACGTTATTGGTGAGACCACCATCATACAGCTTAATAAGCAGTGTTGTGATTGTTTACATAATGCTTTATAAACATCCACAGTGAGGCCTCCACTCTGTTTACAGCTAATGTACTGTGGAGTCTTTCCAATGACATAATCAGTCATTATAGACATAATCAGTTTCTAATCAGTAGCCGGTGTAGCTGATGCAGGACGGGGTGATACGGGCAGATGTCTTGCTGGGTGCTGAGACAGTGGCAGTGTTTCTGATGTCCTGTAGAGGGCGACCAGTCTGAGAAGGTTAACCAGTGAACAGAAAGCTGCAGAGATATAGACGTAATGGAAGCAGCAGCAGGAGCTCAGCATCTTTAAAGGTAACCAGACCTGCTCAGAGATTTTATAGGTGAGACACAATGAGACATGAGTCTGACAGGACGTCAGGGGTTCACGCAGTAGGTCTCGGCTAGTCTGAGGATCTGAGGACAGTCTTTCCCGCAGAGAGAACCGGCTCAGACCGCTTTTGGGTCCGTATTTAAAGGCGATGATTTGAGTTGATGTGTAATCACTTCGGGCGTTTGGTTTTAGAGGGATTGCTCCGTCTTCCTCCTCACAACACTCTGCTCCTCTGCCTCATCGTGGCCGGCATGCTGCATGGTCTGTCCGCTGAGGGAGGCATGCTGGGTAATCTGGCAGCGAACGCTTTAAAATTCACAGGCTGGCTTTCCAGCAGCTGCGCGCAGCTCATACAGCGGCTGCAGGGGGGGGTGGGGGATGGGGGGATGGGGGGGTCATGAATTTTTATGGCCGAATCCGATGTCTTTACGGCCAGATTAACAATCAGCTGCAGCCTGACTGACTCATTATTTACATCATAACACCGTTACGCAGATCAGACGGACCCCCGTATTAGGAATCTACAGTCCAATCCTAATCCTCCTCAAACACGAGCCTTTACTCATACACACTTACACTGCTCTCTGCACACTGACACACACATACCACCCATTTCCTAGAGAGAGAGAGAGAGAGAGAGAGAGAGAGAGATGGGGTAGAGAGAGAGAGAGGTAAAGAGACAGGGAGAAAGATAGAGGGAGAGAGAGAGAGAGAGAGAGAGAGAGAGAGATGGGGTAGAGAGAGAGATGGGGTAGAGAGAGAGAGATGGGGTAGAGAGAGAGAGAGGTAAAGAGAGGGAGAAAGATAGAGGGAGAGAGAGGTAAAGAGACAGGGAGAAAGATAGAGGGAGAGAGAGGTAAAGAGACAGGGAGAAAGATAGAGGGAGAGAGAGAGAGAGAGATGGGGTAGAGAGAGAGATGGGGTAGAGAGAGAGAGAGAGAGAGAGAGATGGGGTAGAGAGAGAGAGAGAGAGAGAGATGGGGTAGAGAGAGAGATGGGGTAGAGAGAGAGAGGTAAAGAGAGGGAGAAAGATAGAGGGAGAGAGAGAGAGAGATGGGGTAGAGAGAGAGATGGGGTAGAGAGAGAGAGAGAGAGAGAGAGATGGGGTAGAGAGAGAGATGGGGTAGAGAGAGAGAGAGGTAAAGAGAGGGAGAAAGATAGAGGGAGAGAGAGGTAAAGAGAGGGAGAAAGATAGAGGGAGAGAGAGGCAGGAGCTCACTGGAGCTTTAAATCATGTCATTACTGTTTTATGCGCAGTGCTCAGTTGCTGGGTATCTATCCTGCACAGAGAGAGAGAGAGAGAGAGAGAGAGAGAGAGAGGGGGAGAGGGAGGAGAGAAAAAGCTAGAGAGGGAGGGGAGAAAGAGAAAGACAGAGGAAGGGGAGAAAGAGAGAGAAAGGGATAGAGATAAAGAGAAAGAGAGAGTTAGAGAAAAGGAGAGAGGGATAGAGAGAGAGAGAGAGTTAGAGAAAAGGAGATAGAGAGAGGAGGAGGGATAGAGAGAGAGGAGGAGGAATAGATAGAGAGAGAGTTAGAGAAAAGGAGATAGAGAGAGGAGGAGGAATAGATAGAGAGAGAGAGGGAGGAGAAAAACGTTATCAACACAGAAAGTTACAGCAACAACCACATTGAACATGTCCAGTGAGCTGTCCCTGGTACTGTTCGGGACATGGTCTAAAATATAGACCCCCCTCACCGTTACTTACTGGGGGATTCAGATACATCACTTTCCCTTACACTTCTGAAATAATAGGGTGTCCTAAGACTTTTGACTCACCCTGTACAATAATAGAAATGATTCTGAACAGAACAGATGAAATCTGAAATAATTAGAGTATTTTATTTTGTGTATTTTGATGTGTGATGTGTTCAGTTTATTCCAGACTTTTAAAAATAGTATTTAGGTTATGTTTCATATTTTGAAGTGTTTTGAGTCAGAAAGTCTTTAAACAGTCAAAAAAACCACCTCCTCTACAGAAATCCTACTTAACATCTCTCTACCAGCTAGATCAGCAGATACACAGCAGCTGTGCAGTTGTGTTGTATAGTTGGGCAGTTGTGTAGTTGTGTAGTTGGGCAGTTGTGTAGTTGGTCAGTTGTGTAGTTGTGTAGTTGTGTAGTTGGGCAGTTGTGTAGTTGTGTAGTTGGTCAGTTGTGTAGTTGGTCAGTTGTGTAGTTGTGTAGTTGTGTAGTTGGGCAGTTGTGTAGTTGTGCAGTTGTATAGTTGGGCAGTTGTGTAGTTGTGTAGTTGGTCAGTTGTGTAGTTGTGTAGTTGGGCAGTTGTGTAGTTGTGCAGTTGTGTAGTTGTGCAGTTGTATGGTTGGGCAGTTGTGTAGTTGGGCAGTTGTGTAGTTGTGTAGTTGTGCAGTTGTATAGTTGGGCAGTTGTGTAGTTGTGTAGTTGTGTAGTTGTATAGTTGGGCAGTTGTGTAGTTGGGCAGTTGTGTAGTTGTGTAGTTGGTCAGTTGGTCAGTTGTGTAGTTGTGCAGTTGTGTAGTTGTGTAGTTGGTCAGTTGTGTAGTTGTATAGTTGTGTAGTTGTGCAGTTGTGTAGTTGGTCAGTTGTGTAGTTGGTCAGTTGTGTAGTTGTGTAGTTGGTCAGTTGTGTAGTTGTGTAGTTGGTCAGTTGTGAAGTTGTGCAGTTGTGTAGTTGGGCAGTTGTGTAGTTGTGTAGTTGTGCAGTTGTATGGTTGGGCAGTTGTGTAGTTGGGCAGTTGTGTAGTTGTGTAGTTGTGCAGTTGTATAGTTGGGCAGTTGTGTAGTTGTGTAGTTGTGTAGTTGTATAGTTGGGCAGTTGTGTAGTTGGGCAGTTGTGTAGTTGTGTAGTTGGTCAGTTGGTCAGTTGTGTAGTTGTGCAGTTGTGTAGTTGTGTAGTTGGTCAGTTGTGTAGTTGTATAGTTGTGTAGTTGTGCAGTTGTGTAGTTGGTCAGTTGTGTAGTTGGTCAGTTGTGTAGTTGTGTAGTTGGTCAGTTGTGTAGTTGTGCAGTTGTGTAGTTGGTCAGTTGTGAAGTTGTGCAGTTTTGTAGTTGGGCAGTTGTGTAGTTGTGTAGTTGGTCAGTTGTGTAGTTGTGTAGTTGGGCAGTTGTGTAGTTGGTCAGTTGTGCAGTTGTGTAGTTGTGTAGTTGGTCAGTTGTGTAGTTGGTCAGTTGTGTAGTTGTGTAGTTGGTCAGTTGTGTAGTTGGTCAGTTGTGTAGTTGTGCAGTTGTGCAGTTGTGTAGTTGTGTAGTTGGTCAGTTGTGTAGTTGTGTAGTTGGTCAGTTGTGTAGTTGTGTAGTTGGTCAGTTGTGTAGTTGTGTAGTTGTGTAGTTGGTCAGTTGTGTAGTTGGTCAGTTGTGTAGTTGTGTAGTTGTGTAGTTGGTCAGTTGTGTAGTTGTGTAGTTGGTCAGTTGTGTAGTTGTGTAGTTGGTCAGTTGTGTAGTTGTGTAGTTGTGCAGTTGTGTAGTTGTGTAGTTGTGTGTTGAAAGCAGCTGAAGTGTGTGTCTGTGGAGGATGTGGATTCAGCCAGGTGTGATGAAATGTTTGTACCACTGCAGATGTTTTAAATGCATCTCACATAATTAATATAGCTTGGGACCCCCAGTCCCCCCCCCCCCTCGCCCCCCCTCGCCTCAGCTGGTCAGGTCTGAGGAACACGCTGACCCAGATCTGCCTGCCATTACCCAGCATGCCTCACGGCGTGGCTCCTATAGCGACACATTAGTGTAGGAGTTTGAGTGACGCTCGCTGGTGCGGCGCCCGGTGTGTCCCAGCAGTGCACACACATACACACACACACACGCCCACCCACACGCCTGCTCACGGACCCTCGTCACACCAGGGACTGAAGAAAAGACGGACGGACAGAAGGACTTTCCCACCGGCCCTGCTCCTCCTCCTGATGAGAATTCTTTTTAATTCTCTTGGTTTTGTTTGTTTAACGAATCTTTGCTCATGTTGGTTGTGTCAGTGTGGGGGGAGTTCTGTTGTGTCTATATGGGGGTCTTTACTGTAACACTGCTGCCTTTCCTTCCTCCTCCACGTCCAGGGAGGCGACAGTGTCTGATACAAACCCTCTGCTCTGTTAATAACCAGCCACGGTGGGACGTATGACCCCGTGTGTATTTGCGTAGCGGTCAGTACGAGCGGGGCTGGATGGGTTTCAGTCCTGTAGCCGACGTCTCGCTGCCATTTGAAAGTTTGGAATCACTGTTTGCAGCAGTACTGAGCTGATGCTGCTGCAGGTACACGTATACAATCATTAAAATATGACGCCTATGTTCAAGATTTTAAACACAGCCTCAAGCTGTGACCAGATCTCACTGATCTAATTGATAATAGTAGGTTTATTATTTAATAGGATTTAACCCATACAAGCACCCTAACTCACAGTATCAACACAGATTCCTGGCAGACAGTGAATCATTCTCTGTTGTGTTTAAACTTCTGATCACTAGAAATCCATTGATAGTCCACTTGCAGCCCCGCTCCAACATTAACAAGTAGCACAAGGACGCAATGCTAGCATTGGCAAACCTGTTCATACAGTGGTATGTTTTTATTGTAGGATTTTTAAAAAATCATATCACTTGGCTTGTGATATTGCAGTATCAAATCAACTGCTGTATCATGATATGTATCGTATCGCCAGGTTCTTACCAATAATACAATCCTAATTAATATAATAATTATAGTAAAATAATTATTATAAACTGGAAATTATTATAAAAAGATAAGGTTTATTATTTAATAGTATTTTGCTACTTTTAAGCCTCTCATAACATCTTACTAACTTCTAAAATAATGTAAATATTTTATTTTATTCAGGTTTTTAATATAGATCATAAAAGTTATCCTTGACTAACAGTAATGTTTCAAAGTTATTCCAAACTTTTGAAAGGTGGTATTTTGGAATATTTAGGTTAGAACATACTAAGAACTTACTAAGAACATACTAAGAACATACTAAGTGAAGCTCTTTGCTCCACTCATTAGAAATCAAATATAAAAGCTATTGAGGGCGTCATCACTTGGAAGTCCCAGGAAGTGGGTGTGGAAGGAAAGTTCTCGGTGCTGTCGGGCCACGTGAAGCTCACATCGTCCAGGACTTTCTGCACACACAAGCAAACCCATTGACCTTCACCCCAAACCCTTCAAAGTAAAAGCAGAGTTGCTGTTGAAACACGAGGAGCTTCACCTGGTCCAGCGCGCCGGACGGGGCTGCCTGCCTCAGCGCTTTGACTGGACAGAGCTCTTGGGCTGCTGTCTGTCTGACCCGCGCGGTTGTGTCAGAATGCGGAGTGTCCTGTCCGAGACTGGATCAAACACCTGGATGCTAAACTCGCTGTTTTCCCACTAAAGCTCACGATCTGTTTTCTCGAGTTACACATCAGGTGCTTCATCCACCTGCTCCACCAGTGCCCTGCCTCCACCACTAGTGGGAGCTCTTTTTAAAGTACTGCTGTGGCATTTAAATACAAAAGACAATTTTTGATGACATATTTCATAATTCTCATTTTCCTGTTTTGTCCTTGTCTCTGTCTCTGTCTCTGTCTGTCTCTGTCTGTCTGTCTGCCTCTGTATGTCGTTTTTCATTATTTCATTTCATTTTGATTGTTTTTTTTTTACTTTTGCTATTTTTTATTATTATTATTTTATTTTATTTATTTTTTTGGGCGACTGTATGACCCTTCACTGACCACCCTTTAAAACTCCCTCCCCCCACACAATGTCCAAAACATTTCTCATGCAAACCATCACTGGTTTCTCCACCATCCACCACTAACCATCATAACTGAACCCTTTACATCTCATGGTTTGCCACCTGTACCTGTCCACCGACACCACCTCTGGCTCCAGCCACTGGCTATGAGAAGTCCCGGAGTCTGAATAACATATCGGGGATGACTGGGGCTCCCCTGCGACTGACCCCTGTTACCCCCATCAACAGCTCCCCCTACGAACCCTACGAATCTCCAGGCCCTCTCCGCCGTTGTCGTTCCCCCATTCCTTCCATTTTGTAACCCAGCGATGAGGGACGGAGACAACAAAAGATGAACCACACCAACTCCAAACATACCTTGAGAGACACTCCACAAACGCATCATGAGGCAACATTAATACCAGTGATGATAACAGCTACTCACAATGCGGCACAGTTGCAGAAGCTCTGACTGGACTGGGGTGGAATGGGTGGGGAGGGTGGGGCAAGGTTGGTAGGGTTGGGTGGACCTGCGTCAGTCGGTTTGGGTTGAATGGGGTTAGTAGGGTTGAGTTGAATTACGTTTTTAAGGTTGCTTTGAATTGGAGTAAAAGAATATGCTTAGGCTGAATTGAGCTAATGGGTCTGGGTTGGGGTTGGGTTGAATTGGGTTAGTAGGGTTTTGTCGGGTTAGATGGGATTAGTAGGGTTGAGTTTGGTTTGGTTTAATTGGGCTGCACTAGGTTATGTTGGGATGGGGTGAATGAGTTGGGTTTGGAATGGTTCAATTGGGTTAATGGGGTTATGTTGGGTTAGACTAAACAGTAGGTTTAAGTTAGGCTTAATTGGGATAGTAGAACTGGGTTGGGTTGAACTGGATTGATGGGGTTGTGTTGGGATGAATTTGATTGGTTGGGTTGGGAAGGGTTTAATTGTATTAGTAGAACTGCGGTTGGGTTGGGAAAAGTTTAATTGGGGCTGGGCTGGGGTTGAGAAAAGTTTAATTGGGTTACTAGGGCTGGGCTGGGGTTGGGTTAAACTGGGTTAATGGGGTTATGCTGGGATGAATTTGATTGGTTGGCTTGGGAAGGGTTTAATTGTGTTTGTAGGACTGGGGTTGGGTTGAACTGGATTGATGGGGTTATGTTAGGATGGATTTGATTGGTTGGCTTGGGAATGGTTTAACTGTGTTTGTAGGACTGGGGTTGGGTTGGGAAAAGTTGAATTGGGTTACTAGGGCTGGGCTGGGGTTGGGTTAAACTGGGTTAATGGGGTTATGTTGGGATGAATTCTATCAGGTGTGTTGGGAATGGTTGAATGGGGTTAGTGGGGTTTGGTTGAGTGAATTGGTGTGAGTTGGGTTGAGTGGGGGGGTTTGGTTAAAGAACATGGTGTTCACTATATCTTGCCTCAAGGTGGTTTGGGAATGGTGTGCCTGACTCTAAGTGCTAAAGCAATTTAAAGAATCAGAGCTTCCTCAGTAACTGGACTCTCATACACATAAGCTTCAGGCAATATTTCCAACCGGCAACTATAAAGAAGTGCGTGCGGTTAACGCAGCAATGTTATGCCTTATTGAAACTATAAACACCATCGCGATAGAACGCCTTCATTGGTCCGCGGTCAGTGATGAGCGTTCTCTAGGTTATTTATATGGTAAGAACATTTAACCACTTAGTGAGCTGACAGTAGATGGCTGCCGATGCCTGTTGGCTGGTATTGTAGAGAACATAGACCATGATGCAGTAGACTTACTCACTGAGTAACAGAGAGCCCTTCTGATGCACCACTATAGGCCTTGAAGCGAAATCGCCTGGTAGCAAAGCTTGGAATGATGCAGTCACAGAGCTTAGAAAACATTCAGTAGATTAGTAGCATGCAAGAACACGCCGCAGAGAAAAAACGCAAGCAGTGCTTCGAGTAGAAAAACTAGTAAATTCCCCTTTAACCACATGTTCGTCTATCCATCTAATAAACATCTACCACATATAGTATAGGCTCTCAGTGGCTCACGCTGGTCACTTCTCTTCATTTATTCGTTTGTTTCGGTAATTATTCCTCCAACAACCACAAGGACACTTAGCTGTTATATGTGTCTGACATACTGGGTCAGTCAGGACTTCAACATCAGCCTCATATACTTTTTTAGACCTTGTTTTTAGTCACAGCGAGTCATCACGGTTAGTGTTATCAGTATGAGGAAAATTCTGAAATCGTTTTTTGTGCAATACTGACTGGTACGACCGCGCCGGAGAAAATAGCACTGACTGCTTGAAGATCAATATCCGTCCTGTGTAAACTACTAAAAAAGAAGCGAGGCGTGGACGTTATACTAAGAAATAAGCCGAATATTTTTATACTAGGCAGCGGGGGCTGTAGATAGGGGCACACGGGTGGGCTTTGGGTTGGGATCTCTGCGTTTCGGAGAGGACCTTACTGGATATCAGGTAGATGCAAATCTGCTGTTAGCTCTTTTGTTCCAAGACTGCTTTGAGACTTCGGCCCTCCTTCAACACGCGACGTGGACAGAGAGCCAGAAACAGGAGGAGCCATCAGCTTATCAAGGGCCTACGACCTTCTGCACTGCTTCAGGACCCCCGTCCCCCCCACATCCTCCCTCTCTTATAGACTAGTGCATGAAGGAAGCATCTTACTCTACGATCTTTCTCACACGCTCATGAATATGACATATCAAGGACGGAGATCAAGAGCCGCACCCCTCCCTCCTCCTTCGCCTCGCTGGCGTTGTGGTAAACTGGACGGTGGCCTCTAGGGTTCCCCATCATCCTCCTCATCCTCATCATCATCACCCATCCCCTGATTTTAAGGCCATTCATCTCCTGGACACTGTGATTCTGATCATTTGAATGCAGTAAACTCTTTTAGTTCGCTCCTCAGTTTCCTCCTTGATTCCTCTTTTCTTTATTCCCTTCCTCCCCTCTTCTTTCTTCCCCTCTCCTTTTCTTTTGACCTGCTCTGTCTCTTGGATGCTGACCTTCCCGTTCCGATAATAAAAAGGAGGGAACGTTGAATGGATGCTGGACTGACAGCGGTCAGTAGGAGAAGAATTAAAGAGAGGATCGTTAAACGCGAAAACACAATGTCACAGAAAAACGAGAGAAAGATAAGGAGAGCGAGCGAACGAGTGAGAGAGAGAGAGAGATGTATTTTGATCACATTGATCTGTTGCACATCTGTGACTGTGGTGCTCAGATCCAAGACTGTGTCCACTCTTTAGTGAACCCTTCACTGTAACGGCAGCTTACCGAGCTTTTCTTTCCTTCTTTGTTTTTGTTCCTCCATTTGATAGAATGTGAACCACTGAACACTGAACCTGTACTGAACGATGTAGACGCCAGTAGCATTGCTCACTCTGATTGTGATTGTAAAGACGTTTTTCTTTGGTCATCAGCAACAGAAAACCTTTTCTATGCTGTAGGTAATCACTGATGCCATTGCTGGTCACTTTATCCACTGTTAGGTATGTGTACTGAGCTGCTGTGTGAAGCTATTTTGTTGAATTATTTTTGTATTTATGAATATTTTAGCCATCACGCTGGTAGAACATGTACAGAGAAGGTTTTTATGTTGGTTTACGTTTGTCGTTGTCACATGTATGTGTGCCAGCCTTTCATTTGAAACCCTTTTCCCTCCCATAGAAGAAACAGAGAGCAGAATGAGGGTTAAAAGTTATTTTGTTGAGCTTTAAGTACAAACACGGATATTATAACTACTCAGTACTACTTAAAGAATGACTAACAGGGTATATCGTTACTTTACAAATGTTATGCGATTTTTAGTTTTCTACATAGCTTGAACTCTACAGTCGTCCTTTACATTGAGTCAAAATATCATGATTATTGGACCAATAGAAACGCTCCAAAGCTACTTAATAAAAAAAAGTCCAGCTGATCGAGGATCCATCAGTTGAACAGTCCAGCTGATCGAGGATCCATCAATGTAACAGTCCAACTGATTCGGGATCCATCAGTTAAACAGTCCAGCTGATCGAGGATCTGTCAGTTAAACAGTCCAGCTGATCGAGGACCTGTCAGTTAAACAGTCCAGCTAATTGAGGATCCATCAATTTAACAGTCCAGCTGATTCGGGATCCATCAGTTAAACAGTCCAGCTGATTCAGGATCCATCAGTTAAACAGTCCAGCTGATCAAGGACCTGTCAGTTAAACAGTTCAGCTGATCGAGGACCTGTCAGTTAAACAGTCCAGCTGATCGAGGACCTGTCAGTTAAACAGTCCAGCTAATCGAGGATCCATCAGTTAAACTGTCCAGCTGATCGAGGTTCCATCAGTTAAACAGTCCAGCTGATTTGGGATCCATCAGTTAAACTGTCCAGCTGATCGAGGATCCATCAATTTAACAGTCCAGCTGATTCGGGATCCATCAGTTAAACAGTCCAGCTGATTGAAGATCTGTCAGTTAAACAGTCCAGCTGATCGAGGATCTGTCAGTTAAACAGTCCAGCTGATCCAGGATCTGTCAGTTAAACAGTCCAGCTGATCGAGAACCTGTCAGTTAAACAGTCCAGCTGATCGAGGATCCATCAGTTAAACTGTCCAGCTGATCAAGGACATGTCAAACAGTCCAGCTAATTGAGGATCCATCAGTTAAACAGTCCAGCTGATCCAGCATTCGTCAGTTAAACAGTTCAGCTGATTCGGGATCCTTCAGTTAAACAGTCCAGCTGATTCAGGATCCATCAGATAAACAGTCCAGCTGATTCAGGATCCATCAGATAAACAGTCCAGCTGATTCAGGATCCGTCAGTTAAACAGTCCAGCTGATTCAGGATCCATCAGATAAACAGTCCAGCTGATTCAGGATCCATCAGATAAACAGTCCAGCTGATTCAGGATCCGTCAGTTAAACAGTCCAGCTGATTCAGGATCCGTCAGTTAAACAGTCCAGCTGATTCAGGATCCATCAGATAAACAGTTCAGCTGATCCAGGATCCATCAGTTAAACAGTCCAGCTGATACAGGATCCGTCAGTTAAACAGTCCAGCTGATTCAGGATCCATCAGTTAAACAGTACAGCTGATCCAGGATCCATCAGTTAAACAGTCCAGCTGATCCAGGATCCATCAGTTAAACAGTCCAGCTGATTCAGGATCCATCAGATAAACAGTTCAGCTGATCCAGGATCCATCAGTTAAACAGTCCAGCTGATCCAGGATCCATCAGTTAAACAGTCCAGCTGATTCATGATCCGTCAGTTAAACAGTCCAGCTGATTCAGGATCCATCAGTTAAACAGTCCAGCTGATTCAGGATCCATCAGTTAAACAGTCCAGCTGATCCAGGATCCATCAGTTAAACAGTCCAGCTGATTCAGGATCCATCAGTTAAACAGTACAGTTGATCCAGGATCCATCAGTTAAACAGTCCAGCTGATCCAGGATCCATCAGTTAAACAGTCCAGCTGATTCAGGATCCATCAGATAAACAGTTCAGCTGATCCAGGATCCATCAGTTAAACAGTCCAGCTGATCCAGGATCCATCAGTTAAACAGTCCAGCTGATTCATGATCCGTCAGTTAAACAGTCCAGCTGATTCAGGATCCGTCAGTTAAACAGTCCAGCTGATTCAGGATCCGTCAGTTAAACAGTCCAGCTGATTCAGGATCCATCAGATAAACAGTTCAGCTGATTCAGGATCCGTCAGTTAAACAGTCCAGCTGATTCAGGATCCGTCAGTTAAACAGTCCAGCTGATTCAGGATCCATCAGATAAACAGTTCAGCTGATCCAGGATCCATCAGTTAAACAGTCCAGCTGATCCAGGATCCATCAGTTAAACAGTCCAGCTGATTCAGGATCCGTCAGTTAAACAGTCCAGCTGATTCAGGATCCATCAGTTAAACAGTCCAGCTGATTTAGGATCCGTCAGTTAAACAGTCCAGCTGATTCGGGGTCCGTCAGTCAAACTGTCCAGCTGATTCAGGATCTGTGAGTTAAACTGTCCAGCTGATTCAGGATCTGTGAGTTAAACTGTCCAGCTGATTCAGGATCTGTGAGTTAAACAGTCCAGCTGATTCAGGATCTGTGAGTTAAACTGTCCAGCTGATTCAGGATCAGTGAGTTAAACAGTCCAGCTGATCCAGGATCTGTGAGTTAAACAGTGATAAATCTAAATCTCGAGTTTATATTTAGAGTTTAGAGTTTAGGGATCTGCACTGAGTTAAAGGGGTCTTCCACGTTTTTCTATTTATTTATTTGTTGAGATATAAATAAAGTGGTCCTGGATAGAAAACCGGATCCAGAGCAGAGAAACTTTCAGACTCTGTTCTTCACAGTGGTGGTGAATGGAACCAGGAGTCTCCGGGTCTAAAACACAGACTTTAATCCTTATTTACCTACACGCTCTGCCTGGAGTTGATAAAAACATACATACCTTCTCAAAACCATCAAAACCAGTGTTTCAGTCACCAGCCAACGAGGTCCACCTTCAGACGTCTGGTTCCCAGCACCACCACTCAGAGGAGCGTTTTAAACCAGTCTGAATGACTTTGTTTAATCATTAAAAGCTCCAGTTTAAGAGTAGATCGGATGCTGAAGCCAGAGGGAAGAGCTCACTCCCCACATCAGATCTCTCTGTTTCTCATCCACTCCATCCCACGCCCCCCCCCCCTCCACCCCTCCACCCCTCCACCCCCTCATTGCTTTGTGCGTTCTGCGTAAGAGGGCGACAACTCAGGCCTCCGTCAGGTCTCAGATGTGTGTACAGTTTTAAAGAATGACTTTGTATTTCACGAACGCATGGATCTTCCCTTCGCGAGCAATAAGGAGCTCGTCTGTCCGCTCCTTCAGAAGAATGTTTTGATAAGAGCTGATTTGGAGCTTTATGTATGTGTATATTCATATGCGTGTGTACGTGTGGAAGTATGAATATTCATGTGCACATACATGTCACTGACCTGCATGCCTAAGAGAAAAAAAACTCAAGAGCGATTGGTGTTTTTCTGACCAATCTCTGACTGAACTGCTGAAGGGGTGGGGCTTAGTGCTGCATGCTGAGATGCTATTGGGTGGCAGAGACCATTGTAACTGTAAAACGGGGGGTGGTTCATGCTGAGAAAGGTGTGACTGAACTCTGTAAACAACTGTTTTCTTTTGGTTTCCTCTCTACTCCTGTAATCATTTCATGATTTATTCCTTTTTTTCCATCTTTTCACAGAGAACTATTCTGAAAGCCCCGTGCTTATCAGATATATGCAAAAAGAAGCTGTAACTGTGAACTAATCTAGAACAGAACACTCCACTCGTCCTCACGTGTGCGTTCCCAACCCGACACCCGACCCCCAGTTGCTGTAACAGTGGTTCCTTCCTCACCTCAACTTCTCCAGTTTCACTGTCCGCTCTCATCGTTTCCTGTTCCTCCTCCTCCTCGTTTCCTGTATCATCCCACCTGCGTCCGTTCTCACTGACAGAACAGACGAATCCATCACTCGCGCTCACCTGATTCCTCTTTCATCCACGTCGGTGGGGGGGGCGCCTCCCCCTCATTGGATACTAGTAGCATTTAGGGAGGGGTTAATTGATGTAGCGATTGCTAGTGTAGATTAGCAGATAAACGTCAGTCACTTTAGTGGAATAGGATGAAGATGCCTGAATGTTCACCTGTCCTGAGCTCACTCTGCTGGAGTCTCTGTGTCCTCTGTCAGCCAGAGGACGCGGTCGTAGCCACCGCTAGAGGATAAGTCTGTGGGAGAGGAGAGTAAATATAACGATGATGCTACTACTGCCTTCAGCAGCGCATGTTGCCTCGCATACTCCTGGAATGCTTAGTGCTGCATCCTTGTGCATCTTGTGATTTTTCTATATGCCTATAGTAGCTGTATGTGTGTTAGCCGGGCGTAGAGCCGGGCCGAGCAGAGCTGGAGGTAAATACACGCCGTCACAGGGAGGACGAGGGCTGTGGTCGCCGGATGGCTATCGGTAGCTGCTAGTAGAGAATGATGTGCAATAACTGGTCAGAGCCCGTATCAGGGCAGGTGAGGTCATTAATGTGGTCAATATATCTAATATTTCCTACGATGATAAGATTATTCCGTACCTGTCCTTCGCTGTTTTATTGGATGAAAGTGTGATTCCGTTGGTAGATAATATTTTTTCAGAAGTCAAATGATCTGCAGCTGTTAAATGTGAGTGGATCATCTGCAATAATTCTTGGGAAAAAGGAAATTATCTGCAATAAGCAGATTCCTAAAAGAAGCTAAATTTCTGCACTAATTCTTGAAACAAGGCACATTTTCTGCACTGGTTCATAAAAGAAGCTAAATTTCCCGCACTGATTTTTGAAAAAAGCTAAATTTTCTGCATTGATTTTTGAAAATAGCCAAATTTTATGCATTAATTCTTGAAACAAACAAAATTTTCTGCATTGATTTTTGAAAATAGCCAAATTTTATGCATTAATTCTTAAAACAAACAAAATATTCTGCATTGATTTTTGAAAATAGCCAAAGTTTATGTATTAATTCTTGAAACAAGCAAAATTTCTGCACTGATTACAGAAACAAGTAAAATTTTTGCATTGATTTTTTTTTAAAATAGCCAAATTGTATGCATTAATTCTTGAAACAAACAAAATTTTCTGCATTGATTTTTAATGAATTGAATTTTATGAATTAATTCTTGAAAGAAACAAAATTTTCTGCATTGATTACAGAAACAAGCTAAATTTCTGAACTAATTCTTGATACAAGCCAAATTTCCTGCATTGATATTAAAAAAAAGCCTAACTTTCTGCTCAGAGTTTTTTAAAAAAAACCCTATATTTTCTGCATTTAGTCTCCATACAAGCCAGATGATCTGCATTGATTACAGAAATAAAAATAGTATGTACCTTATTTCTTGAAATCAATGTCGATATTCGTTTTGCGTCTGAGCTCGAATTTAAAAATCCGCTAAATTTTCTGCATCAATTCTTGAAATAATAATCTACATTCATTCCTGATGAAAACTTAAACTTTGTAATTACTTCTTTAAAGAAGCCTAATGACCCGCGAGTGTCGTACTGAACAACGTTACTAACGAGCCAAAGATTATAGATTTCTAATGTTCAGTACTCACGACGAGGAATATTCTATATATTGACGGTGTTTAAGATGATTTCACTCGATATCTTTAGACTCCAGAGCGTCTGCAGGTTTTTTAGAGGAGCGTCTAAAGAATCAAACAGGGAGGGTCCGGATTCAACTCCATCCCCCATAATCCTCTCTGTCTCCTGTCAACCTGTATTCCTCCCCTGTCACAACTCAGGTATATATCTCTCTCTCTCTTCGTGGTCTTCCAAAAAAGATGTCATTCAGAAGAAGAGAGAGAGAGAAACGGGAGGAAACGCTGAACGAAAAGATGGATTTCCTGTCCCAGCATGTGCACTTGCAAAAACGAATGTGTTTATTTTTATTTATTTATTTATTTGTTTGTTTATTTATTTTTTCTGCCCTCAAGTCTTCCTTTCGCTCACGGTGTCCTCGTGTTCTTCATTTCTCACGATCATGGTGTTGTTTTCTTGCTTTTATTGATTTCTGTTGATCTGAATCTCTGTGAACTGCTTCCTAATGTCCTGGATGAGAAATGAAAGCGTTTGTCAAAGCTGGGAACTTATGATGTGGATTACAAGCGGAAACAGGACTCGAGACGAAAGAGTGAAAGACAGACGGACAGATTGTATGTGTGGTGGCGGGGGGGACGAGTGTGTGTTATAGAGGATTGTCGACAGAGAGGACCCCCCCTCACACCCCCTTCTCCTCCCCCCCTCCCCTTGGAGAAATGGAGGACAGTTTGGGGAAGAAAGAAACGAAGGGAAAGAAAAAGAGAGGAGGAATGAAGGAAGGAAGGAAGGAAGGAAGGAAGGAAGCTGCTCGCTTCTCAGTGTAAGGATGTACGTTTGGTGTGCTCCCTGCTCGACCGTGTGTGCTTCCGTGTCTTTGTGTTGACCCTTGTTTGGGTTCTCCTTCTTCTGTTTGGTTGTGTGTTGGTTTGTTTACGTTGGTTTGTTTATTTCCCGCTGTACTCGACATTCCTCGCTGTGTGTCATTCTTCTTTTCTCACTCGCTGAGTCTCAAACACTGCACTGGTTTCTCTATTCCCTATGCTGTGGGCAGCACTCGGCACTCAAACGTCCCTACGAACCAAGGGCACTACCTCATAGGGAATAGGGCGTCATTTTGGGACGCCCCCTTTTCGTCGTGGGCGTTAAGGGGCTTCACTGAGCCGTCCGCTTCCCTCTGCTCAGTCCCAGAGGCCTCTAGTCCTGCAAGACGGCAACCAATCAGTCATTCGGCCAATCGGTCACCTCTTTGTGGATGAAAATCTGATGCTAACCAGATGTTAACCGAGCAGATCTTGTGGCCTTCAAAGACTGGGACTCTCATCAGAGAGAGTGTGTGTGTGTGTGTGTGTGTGTTACACAGGCGTGTGCGAGACATTTCAGTTCACTGCATGCTTGTGTTTCTGTGTGTGTTTGTGTGCTGAACAGGCTTCTGTGAGTGTTTCATTTACAGTACGACATCTACAGTACGAGCTTTTCTCTTTTTTACGTTCGCTTGTTTTGTGCGCATGTTAAAGGAACGGTTTGGTGAAAGTCTCACGTGACGCCCCTCCACACAAGACACCCTCCAAGTTCTGCTTCCTCAGTTTAGAGCTGGAGCTGCTATTGCTAGAAAACACTGGAAGCCAATAGTCACCCAAATCCTGGAGATTCTCTCAACTCGTTCGCGAGCAGGTTTCAGCCCGAAGTCAAGCCCGTCCAGTAGGAAGAGAGCTGCTGGACGGTCCTCGTCTGGCTAAACTGGGAGGTCCTGCTTTGTGAAGCAGCCTGAGGTCCTGATTAAGGTCTCGCAGATCATCAGTGTGGTTCAGGGCTCAGTACCCTTGCTGTGTAGCCTTGACAACGAGTAGATCTTTATGTAGAAGTTGCTGCTTCTGTTTACAAGCGTATTGTCGCTGTCCAAAGAAAATTAATTAATTTTTATTTTTCTATATTATTTGAACACAACAGCTGCTCTTTATATCCTACGAACATTTAATGACCAATAGAAATGCTTCATAATAGCTCTGGTTCCATTGACTTCCATTGAAATTAAAGATATTAAAGTTCAAATAAAAAAACATGCGATTTTGGAGGTTTCTTTGGACAGCGACTGTAAATCCTCAGTAGGAATCTTCAGCAAATCCAAACAACAGAATTCTTAAATAATCTGTAATTGGGCTCAGCACTTCAGCTACCTGGTGAAGCTCAGCTCTCGCTAAGTCCCACTGTGTCCTGAACCACGTAGACACGTCCATCTGAGCTGAATGAGGATGGGGACGTCTTTACAAGGGGACTGTTGACTTCTGGTCCTGGAGCTCCAGCATATTGTGAGTCTAGAAAGCGTTCCGGTGCTTTGAGTTTAAATTGGACTTGAAAAGCTGAACTGAGGCTCTTGAAGGTATACGGTTCACACGTTCAGCACGAGAAGCAAACAAGTGTCCGAGTGATCCATTCACCCAACCGTTCTTTTAGGGTGAACCGTTAGTTTTCCGTCGCTCCTCCTGGAATTTGGACGTTGTCCCTTGTATAAATCTGCTGTGTCCGTGTGAGGAGTGAACATGTGCTCTCAGCTTACAGCACTTCAATGGCTTTGATGATGTGGAGTTTCCTGTTTTCCCTTTCTCTGATTTCTCTTCCCTTCGTTTTCCTGCTCTCTCTCTCTCTCTCTCTCTCTCTCTCTCTCTCTCTCTCTCTCTCTCTCTCTGTGTCTCCTGCAGTGCTGAGTTTCTGAACTGACCTCTTTCTCCCAAAAGAAGACCCCCCATGCACTCCCCTTCCCCCACATAGCAAACCCAGAGGCCGCTTCCAGAGTCACCAAGAAGCCGAGAGAGAGAAGGAGAAGCGAGGAAGGAGACTGGCGTGGTGCTCGCAAGACTCGGAAACCAGGACCGCTCATCTCTCCGCTCGCTCATAGATGCTACCTCGGACCGGATCCACCCAAGCACAGCCGCGGCGGCGCTCGGAGGACGTGGGACTTTACACTGTCTTCCGAACAGGACCGTCGTTTCAGTCCAGCTGTGCTAATCCGCATGGACGTCATCTCCACTTCAGGTTCCTCCGGCTGGAAGACGGCCGTAGATGATTTTGTTTAGAGTTAAGGCGCCTCATCGGCTGACTTCCCATCTGAGCTCACCGCGCGAGGCCGGCGCAGCCGCGAACGTGTACCGGACAAGGAATTGCGTGAAAGAGATTCCCACGTGCTTCAGCCAAACCCGGACCACCAAACTTCTTCATTCATCTCAAACATCCTGGAATCCACTTGCACTGCACACAAGAACAGAACCTTCCATCAGAAAGAAAAGACCCGTCTGAGGGGTCAGCTCAGCACGTCTCCGGACCCCCAGACTGCAAGCACTACGCGGGAAGGAACCTCGGCCTCTCTTCCAGTCTTTCTTCTCGCTCTTCCTCCTCGTCCTCTCTTCCCACACCGGTGCCCCCCCCTCCACATCTCGGCGTTTCTCCTCCTCTGTAGATGAACTGCATGGCATGAACGTAACACAACAATAAAAAAACGAAACCGACTCGAGAGAAGAGAGTGGAGAACTCAAACGTAGGGACGGAGAAACTGGAGATGGACCTTCTATCGCACGGAAGGGGGGAGCGCTGGGCTAAACAGCGGACAAGCTTTCTGCATCAGGCGGCGGACGCGGAACCCACGGAAGGACGGAGGGGGTTTCAGGAAGGCGGGGTGAACTTTGAACACTAAAAAAAAAAAAAAAAAAAAGAATGAAAATTTGCATTTTTCTGACTTTGTTTACCAGCATGACCTAAACTGCATGACTCGACTTCTGCAAGCCCCGAACCCCCAACCCCACCCCTCGCCCCTCCCCCCGAAAAAAGAGGGCTTGGAATTACTAAAGAGCAAAATCACGGGGAGGCGATACACGTTTATGTTATATGCAACTAAATTTAAGAAGAAAAGAAAATATTTAAAACTTTCAAAAAAGATGTTCTATATTTTGTTTGTTTTTTTAAACACATAAAAGAGAATAATGAAAAACGTCTGATCCAGTCAGAACTATGCTTTCGATATCAGATCCCCCGATATCAGATCCGGTGAGATTTAATCCCCATTTCAGCTCCACTCCCGCCTCCTCCAGCTCTCCTGACTCTTTGTTCTCCTGCTGACGCCTGCGGTCCACTCCGGACGTCCCAGCCTCTCGTGGTCAGCCTGCGTCCATGCTGATCTCTGGAGGATCTCTAAGATGCTCCTGGGTTTGTGTGCGTGAGGGTCTTGGGTGGCTGCTTCATCCTGGACGTCCGAGATCCTCTGTACCTTCTTGCTTTGGATCATAAATCGTTGTGTTGTGTCTGTATCTCTCTCTGCGGTGAGGAAATAACGGGGAGTTAACGTTTCAATGCTGTGTTCGTTTCATCGTTTTTATTTTATCGTTTAATTCTCCGCCATTCCGCTGGAGGGCAGGTTCTTCCTGGACGGTGAGGCAGTCACCCAGAAGTTCTCAGGAGAGCTCACGGATAGGAGCAGCGTAATAATCACACAGCAGCGTACACGGTAGCAGCTGCTGGCGAGTCATGTTGATCATAATCGCTTGAGCTTTCTGAAGGCGCAGATCCGGCTAGCGGTGAGATGTTGTCACGTAGGATCTTCTGAGATCTTATCTTATCTTGATGAGATGAACCGCCATCGTAGTCTGAGTTC
>CM038719.1:1062719-1077719 GCA_021613375.1 Megaleporinus macrocephalus
GTGGTCAGTCTACTGTTCTGAGAACAGCAGCAGCTTCTTTGTTTGGTGTGTCTGTATCTCCTTTTCTCAGTGAGGAGTTTAATGAACATCTACACAGCCTTTCAGTGGAAGGATAGACAGAAACACTAGTGGATGTTCTCAGATCTGGAGCAGCTTGACGTTCTCTTCACTGGATAAGAGATTAAGTGCTGTTTATCTGACTGGAGAACAGTGTTGGTGGGTCTACCAGGTATTCCAGGTGGTTGTTAGGAGTGACAGTTTCTCTGAAGTTTAGGAATCTCCTAGTTTTGTCACATCCTTCTACTGAAAGGCTGACTGTGTTTAGAGGAATTGAAGGGGGTCTCTGACTCGAATAAGAGAGTCTCTGCTCTCGCTGGTCCATCTCTGCGGGCGGCACAGTGGAAATGCCCGTAACTCATACGTGATATAGACTTTCTGTGGTACTTTCCAGGACTGTCCAGTAGAGGGCTGAGTCAGTGCTGATAGTGTGAAATCCAGAATGTCAAACATCTCAGAATTTGTGATGCAACGAGTCTGGAAGCTCATTCATTCTCAAGTTTAATACTAAAAGTGAGCACAACTCACAATTCCCAACGGACCCACCATGAACCCCAAAGACAAATCACTATATTACAGCCAACAGTAGATTGAAAACAGTTCACCATTGTTTATTGCTATGGTAACGGCGTTGTACAAGGTGCAATACAATACAAATATAAAGCAGAATAATAAAAAGTGCTACAGAACTCAGAGGCGGTGCAGCTGGTAGTGGAAGACATGAGGATCAAAACACGTAGATATAAAAGTATAAATCTTACAACATGGTTCATTTTATCTTCGGCTACTTCACCGTCTTCAACCACTCACAGTGGACTGACCTTCAGAGGTCTTTCACATCACTGGTAGGACTTCAGCTGTAAATAAAAACTGAAAACCATCCAGAGTGATGAGCCAGAGCTGCAGAAGAGGGTGTAAAGCTGAATTACAGTAAATGATATGTTTTAAAAGTGGCCATCAAATCTCAGAACAGTTCCTGTAAATAGAAAATGATTGTGTATCATGTAGCACTTAGTGAATAGTTTGCAGCATCTACACCCACAACCGTATATAATTATTCATTCATACGTTATTACTGCATATAACTAAAGGGTTAATATAGCAAGTGATTCCAAACAGACTGAGCTGAAATGATATGATCAGTAAACATGACGAACTGCTGCAGCTTCCACAGATAATCACTCCACAGCACTCTGTTTACTAATGAGGTAGAAGTTGCACCTGCTAACTGCTGGGACGCTAACACAAAGACGCTGGTGTTAAAGTGGTCCGTAGCAAGTGCTTATTATTACAGTACTCGTACGCTCGGTCACTTCCAATCACCGGATATTTCAGGGTTTGGTAAATTCCACTCACTGTCCACTCACTGTCCACTCGGTGTAGTTCATTACTGACACACATTTATAATCAGAAAAAAATCTTAATTACATATTAAAGCTACTACAGGAAGAAAAAAACAATTAAATAATAATACCTGTGTATGTATTTATGTACTTTCTCCTCATGTGAAAGTAAAGGTCTGGATACACCCAGTCCAGATATTTTACTGGCAGGTTCATTTGCTGATTATAACATTATATATATATATAATTATTATTATATATATATAAGGATGCGCTATTCTGGCTTTACAGTTTCCTCTCTGTCCTTTAGTGTGTTGGACGGCCAATGTTACACGCCAGAGAGAAAAACTCCCAGAAATCTATTTTCTCCGCTGCCTTCTAGGTTTTTTCTCCTGTTACACAGTGATGTCATCTCGTAGTAAAGTCCTTATGTGCCCGCCTACCAGCAAACTCAGCTCACCCTCACACAGCATCTACTGGAGGTCGTGTAGAAGTGGAACTGGTCTGGTAGTTAACCACTCAGAACAAAGTGGGCGAGCTGACCAGTCAGAGATGGACTTGTTGGGAGGCGGGGCTTAAAGACACAGGAGCTCAGGCAGAGAGTGAATATGGATGTACAGTACGAGGGAAATGAAGTGAATTAGCAGAACAGGTCCTATTTAATTTTAATATTCTCGATATATTGGATTCAGTAATGAAAACAGAATGTGTTTAATTATTTTTATGGAGGAATTTAAGAAAACTGGCCATTTGGCTCTCAAACTGGTGCATATCGTCGCCGCCCAAAGAAAAACATGCATCAAAACTTTTGTTGATTTTCAGCTGTTCTGTTTGTCCTGTGAACGTTTCATGATGAGTGGACCAATAGAAACGCTCCAAGCTCACTCAGAATTAAACCTCATTCCATTCACTTTCATAGATTTTGTTACTGCTCTGTTTTTCTTTGTACGGAACTGAAATAATTATATACCCTTTTATAATCTAAACTCAACCTAAGCGAGTTTTATCGCATCGTAATCGTTTCACGTCATTCTGAGGTCATCTTTCCCGTACATGCCCAGCGGCCACTGATGGAACACAGCCACGCCGGCTACGCTGGGCCTGTATATGAAGTCCTGCAGTAAATAAAAAAGTAAATAATAAAAGTTTGGCACTTCATCTTCTTTAACCAATTAGAGCTGCATGATCGTCCTCTCAGTCACACGGGCCCGCCTGCTCGTCCTCCGTCCCTCTCCGCTCTCGCCGTCCTTCTGGTTTCTCATTTGCATCTGTTCAGTCTCCACATGATGATCCCGCCCAGCAGCGCTCCGGTGAGGAACACCAGGACCAGTCCGGTCGAGGGGGAGATGCTGGTGAGGGATGAGGCTGAAAACTGCTCTATGGAGAATCGGGTCACCGCCGAAATGCTGTTAATCTGTGAGTAGAGACAAAAAACGAGAGAGAGACCTGAACATGATGATTTAGATCAGGGGCCAGATTGGACAATATCAGAACAGCTAAGGGCCGCTCTCTCTTCCCACAAGCATTATTCATAAATCATATATACACTGTTTGTACAGAATAATAATAATTATTAAACTGATTAATTTAATTTGACTGTAACTGCAGCAGCAGGAGATCAACAGAGTAAACAGTGTTACAGCATTACTGTATATCACTCAGTCACTGTATCACTAAACTTAATAACTCAATAACAGTAAGTCTAATATTTCTAATATATATACTGTATATCACTCAGTCACTGTATCACCAAACTCAATAACAGCAAGTCTAATATTTCTAATATATATACTGTATATCACTCAGTCACTGCATCACCAAACTTAATAACTCAATAACAGTAAGTTTAATATTTCTAATATATATACTGTATATCACTCAGTCACTGTATCACCAAACTTAATAACTCAATAACAGTAAGTCTAATATTTCTAATATATATACTGTATATCACTCAGTCACTGTATCACCAAACTCAATACCAGCAAGTCTTATATTTCTAATATATATACTGTATATCACTCAGTCACTGCATCACCAAACTTAATAACTCAATAACAGCAAGTCTAATATTTCTAATATATATACTGTATATCACTCAGTCACTGTATCACCAAACTTAATAACTCAATAACAGCAAGTCTAATATTTCTAATATATATACTGTATATCACTCAGTCACTGTATCACCAAACTCAATAACAGCAAGTCTAATATTTCTAATATATATACTGTATATCACTCAGTCACTGTATCACCAAACTCAATAACAGCAAGTCTAATATTTCTAATATATATACTGTATATCACTCAGTCACTGTATCACCAAACTCAATAACAGCAAGTCTAATATTTCTAATATATATACTGTATATCACTCAGTCACTGTATCACCAAACCTAATAACTCAATAACAGCAAGTCTAATATTTCTAATATATATACTGTATATCACTCAGTCACTGTATCACCAAACTCAATACCAGCAAGTCTTATATTTCTAATATATATACTGTATATCACTCAGTCACTGTATCACCAAACTTAATAACTCAATAACAGCAAGTCTAATATTTCTAATATATATACTGTATATCACTCAGTCACTGCATCACTAAACTTAATAACTCAATAACAGCAAGTCTAATATTTCTAATATATATACTGTATATCACTCAGTCACTGTATCACCAAACCTAATAACTCAATAACAGCAAGTCTAATATTTCTAATATATATACTGTATATCACTCAGTCACTGTATCACCAAACTTAATAACTCAATAACAGCAAGTCTAATATTTCTAATATATATACTGTATATCACTCAGTCACTGTATCACCAAACTTAATAACTCAATAACAGCAAGTCTAATATTTCTAATATATATACTGTATATCACTCAGTCACTGTATCACCAAACTTAATAACTCAATAACAGCAAGTCTAATATTTCTAATATATATACTGTATATCACTCAGTCACTGCATCACCAAACTTAATAACTCAATAACAGTAAGTTTAATATTTCTAATATATATATACTGTATATCACTCAGTCACTGCATCACTAAACTTAATAACTCAATAACAGCAAGTCTAATATTTCTAATATATATACTGTATATCACTCAGTCACTGCATCACCAAACTTAATAACTCAATAACAGCAAGTCTAATATTTCTAATATATATACTGTATATCACTCAGTCACTGCATCACCAAACTTAATAACTCAATAACAGCAAGTCTAATATTTCTAATATATATACTGTATATCACTCAGTCACTGTATCACCAAACTCAATAACAGCAAGTCTAATATTTCTAATATATATACTGTATATCACTCAGTCACTGTATCACCAAACTTAATAACTCAATAACAGCAAGTCTAATATTTCTAATATATATACTGTATATCACTCAGTCACTGCATCACCAAACTTAATAACTCAATAACAGCAAGTCTAATATTTCTAATATATATACTGTATATCACTCAGTCACTGTATCACCAAACTTAATAACTCAATAACAGCAAGTCTTATATTTCTAATATATATACTGTATATCACTCAGTCACTGCATCACCAAACTTAATAACTCAATAACAGCAAGTCTAATATTTCTAATATATATACTGTATATCACTCAGTCACTGCATCACCAAACTCAATAACTCAATAACAGCAAGTCTAATATTTCTAATATATATACTGTATATCACTCAGTCACTGCATCACCAAACCTAATAACTCAATAACAGCAAGTCTAATATTTCTAATATATATACTGTATATCACTCAGTCACTGCATCACCAAACTTAATAACTAACTTTGGTCCTTTTTGGTCGTTTTGGAGATCATTGTTTTTCTTTGGACAGCGATGATGAGATGTTATGACTCCCTCACAGGAGTGTGTTTATAATTAGTGAGCTTGCTCCTTCTTACCCATCCTCCCATGTTGCAGATCCACTGCAGTAACTTCCTCCTGAAGTAATCCAGACTTAACGCCAGTATGTCCGAGAACACGGCTGGCAAACGAGCGAGGACCATCTAGAGGAGAACGAATGAAGGAATCATTATACAAACACCATACATACAGAGCTACTGGACAGGTCAGTGTACTGGTCAGTGTACTGGTCAGTGTGCTGGTCAGTGTGCTGGTCAGTGTACTGGTCAGTGTACGAGTTTGAGCAGGACCTTCGCGGACAGTTTTCCAATGGAGTAGAAGAGCACGATAATTCTTCCCCAGTTAATCTCCTCATTGCTGAAGACTTTCTCCACCAGCTTCCAGAAACTGCTCTTATCAGCCACAAGGACTAACCCGTCAATCATGCTGAGAGAGAGAGAGAGAGAGAGAGAGAGAGCGAGAGAGAGAGAGAGCGAGAGAGAGAGAGAGAGAGAGAGAGAGAGAGAGAGAGAGAGAAGAGAACAGGAAGTTCTGAATGTGTGTTAAATTGTTTAATGTTGTTGACTATGTTTTTAAAAATCAATATATATCTATATATTAATACACACACACACACACACACACACACACACACACACACACACAGATCAACCACAACATTAAACCACTGTATCAGCAGTGAGAATCGTCCACCAACCAAAACTATCCGGACAGCAGTGTCCTGTGGACGGCGTCCTGTGTCCACTGATGAAGAACTAGAGGAACTCAAACTGTGCAGCAGCAGATGAGCTACTGTCTCTGACTTTACATCTACAAGGTGGACCAGCAGGTAGTAGGAGTGTCTAATAGAGTGGACAGTGAGTGGACAGTGAGTGGACAGTGAGTGGACAGTGAGTGGACACAGTGTTTAAACACTCCTACAGCACTGCTCTGTGGGTCCTGATCATTAATAAACAGTGATATGTGTAGCTGTTTGAGAAGTTTGAACTAACAGCAGATCACGCCTCTCACACTTCTGGATGAAACACTACATCCTCTTACTCATTAAACTGCTGATCCTGATCCAGCCGGTCGCCGATCACCCTGATGGTTAACGCCAGCTGCTCCAACAGTCTCTGATCCTGAGGGTTGGAGATTGGTTTAGATTTCGGAAGGCAAAGTGACGAGGTATCTACTTCTGGACCAACGGTCTTCACCTGATCCTCCACCACCCTGCAAGACACACAGGAGACGCTGAGAGTGAAGCTGTAATAACACAGTTAACACACTGTAATACACCACAGTGGCTCACGACAGCCTGACTGAGTGCTATCATTATATATTTATGTCTTGAATGATTATTATTATTAAAAAAGCAATTAAATGTATATATTTTATCTCTTGCTGTTAAAATATATATATAATATATAATTATAGACTGTTCATATCTTTGTTACAAAATCATCAAGGGATCAAATATTTATTTCATATATATATATATATATATATATATATAAAAGAAATTGGAAATATAAAACAGGTCTGTATTGCTACATACGTTTTAGAATCTAAATTTTTAGAAAGCTGACATTTATTGGTTTTACTGGGAAATTAATCATCCAAAAAACGTAATACTTAATGGTGAGTATCGCCAGAGTCAGTTTTAAGACCGTTTCCCTTCATACATGATATTTTAACTGCAGTACATGTACTTCAGTATATTATTGTATTAAGTACAGAGGTGGGTAGTAACTAGTTACAGTTACTCAGTACTTGTACTTCAGTATATTATTGTATTAAGTACAGAGGTGGGTAGTAACTATTACAGTTACTCAGTACTTGTACTTCAGTATATTATTGTATTAAGTACAGAGGTGGGTAGTAACTAGTTACAGTTACTCAGTACTTGTACTTCAGTATATTATTGTATTAAATACAGAGGTGGGTAGTAACTAGTTACAGTTACTCAGTACTTGTACTTCAGTATATTATTGTATTAAGTACAGAGGTGGGTAGTAACTATTACAGTTACTCAGTACTTGTACTTCAGTATATTATTGTATTAAGTACAGAGGTGGGTAGTAACTAGTTACAGTTACTCAGTACTTGTACTTCAGTATATTATTGTATTAAGTACAGAGGTGGGTAGTAACTAGTTACAGTTACTCAGTACTTGTACTTCAGTATATTATTGTATTAAGTACAGAGGTGGGTAGTAACTATTACAGTTACTCAGTACATGTACTTCAGTATATTAAATATAGAGGTGGGTAGTAACTATTACAGTTACTCAGTACATGTACTTCAGTATATTATTGTATTAAATACAGAGGTGGGTAGTAACTATTACAGTTACTCAGTACTTGTACTTCAGTATATTATTGTATTAAGTACAGACGTGGGTAGTAACTATTACAGTTACTCAGTACTTGTACTTCAGTATATTATTGTATTAAGTACAGAGGTTGGTAGTAACGTGGTCAGTCTAAACTGGCTGGTCATGTGACTGTAAAGAAGACAGTTAGACTATTCTCCTAACCTGACCTAGTGTTTACCTGTTTGTGTGTTTCAGGTGTTTAGCTGTTTGTGTGTTTCAGGTGTTTAGCTGTTTGTGTGTTTCAGGTGTTTACCTGTTTGTGTGTTTCAGGTGTTTAGCTGTTTGTGTGTTTCAGGTGTTTAGCTGTTTGTGTGTTTCAGGTGTTTAGCTGTTTGTGTGTTTCAGGTGTTTAGCTGTTTGTGTGTTTCAGGTGTTTACCTGTTTGTGTGTTTCAGGTGTTTACCTGTTTGTGTGTTTCAGGTGTTTAGCTGTTTGTGTGTTTCAGGTGTTTAGCTGTTTGTGTGTTTCAGGTGTTTAGCTGTTTGTGTGTTTCAGGTGTTTAGCTGTTTGTGTGTTTCAGGTGTTTACCTGTTTGTGTGTTTCAGGTGTTTAGCTGTTTGTGTGTTTCAGGTGTTTAGCTGTTTGTGTGTTTCAGGTGTTTACCTGTTTGTGTGTTTCAGGTGTTTACCTGTTTGTGTGTTTCAGGTGTTTACCTGTTTGTGTGTTTCAGGTGTTTAGCTGTTTGTGTGTTCAGGTGTTTACCTGTTGTGCGTTTCAGGTGTTTACCTGTTGTGCGTTTCAGGTGTTTACCTGTTTGTGTGTTTCAGGTGTTTACCTGTTTGTGTGTTTCAGGTGTTTACCTGTTTGTGTGTTTCAGGTGTTTACCTGTTTGTGTGTTTCAGGTGTTTACCTGTTTGTGTGTTTCAGGTGTTTACCTGTTTGTGTGTTTCAGGTGTTTAGCTGTTTGTGTGTTTCAGGTGTTTACCTGTTTGTGTGTTTCAGGTGTTTACCTGTTTGTGTGTTTCAGGTGTTTACCTGTTTGTGTGTTTCAGGTGTTTAGCTGTTTGTGTGTTTCAGGTGTTTACCTGTTTGTGTGTTTCAGGTGTTTAGCTGTTTGTGTGTTTCAGGTGTTTACCTGTTTGTGTGTTTCAGGTGTTTACCTGTTTGTGTGTTCAGGTGTTTACCTGTTTGTGTGTTCAGGTGTTTACCTGTTTGTGTGTTTCAGGTATTTAGCTGTTTGTGTGTTTCAGGTGTTTACCTGTTGTGCGTTTCAGGTGTTTACCTGTTTGTGTGTTTCAGGTGTTTAGCTGTTTGTGTGTTTCAGGTGTTTACCTGTTTGTGTGTTCAGGTGTTTACCTGTTTGTGTGTTTCAGGTGTTTAGCTGTTTGTGTGTTTCAGGTGTTTACCTGTTTGTGTGTTTCAGGTGTTTACCTGTTTGTCTGTTTCAGGTGTTTACCTGTTGTGCGTTTCAGATGTTTACCTGTTGTGCGTTTCAGGTGTTTAGCTGTTTGTGTGTTTCAGGTGTTTACCTGTTGTGCGTTTCAGGTGTTTACCTGTTGTGCGTTTCAGGTGTTTACCTGTTTGTGTTTTTTAGGTGTTTAGCTGTTTGTGTGTTTTAGGTGTTTACCTGTTGTGCGTTTCAGGTGTTTACCTGTTTGTGTGTTTCAGGTGTTTACCTGTTGTGCGTTTCAGGTGTTTAGCTGTTTGTGTGTTTCAGGTGTTTACCTGTTTGTGTGTTTCAGGTGTTTAGCTGTTTGTGTGTTTTAGGTGTTTACCTGTTTGTGTGTTTTAGGTGTTTACCTGTTGTGCGTTTCAGGTGTTTACCTGTTTGTGTGTTTCAGGTGTTTAGCTGTTTGTGTGTTTCAGGTGTTTAGCTGTTTGTGCGTTTCAGGTGTTTACCTGTTGTGCGTTTCAGGTGTTTAGCTGTTTGTGTGTTTCAGGTGTTTAGCTGTTTGTGTGTTTCAGGTGTTTAGCTGTTTGTGCGTTTCAGGTGTTTACCTGTTTGTGTGTTTCAGGTGTTTACCTGTTTGTGTGTTTCAGGTGTTTACCTGTTTGTGTGTTTCAGGTGTTTACCTGGTGAATATGAATTAAACTGGTCAGGTATGAAGCTGTAAAGTTTTATTTCTGGTTATTAAATTCATTCTGCTTTAGAACACTAAGAGAATAAACTCTGTGTAATTTCTGATGAATAACTATATGAACGTGTAATCACAGCTGCTCAGACGTTTCCTGGTGCTGATTTTGGGGAACTGTTTTCTAATAGTTGATGTTTTTAGACCAATCAGAGCGGCTGAATGGAGCTGTTGAGCAAGACAGGAGTAAAGCCAGTGACGCTGAATCACCAGACTTACTGTCTTACTCAGCAACATTGTGAACAAACTGTTTATATATCATTCAGTTCTATTCAGTTCAGTTCTATTCAGTTCTATTCAGTTCAGTACAGTTCAGTTCAGTACAGTTCTGTTAAGTTTTATTCAGTTCTATTCAGTTCTATTCTATTCAGTTCTATTCAGTTCAGTACAGTTCTGTTCAGTTCTATTCAGTTCTATTCAATTCAGTTCAGTTCTATTCAGTTCTATTTTATTCAGTTCTGCTGAATTCAGGTCCTATCAGTTCTGTTCTATTTAGTTCTGTTCAGTTCAGATCTATTCAGTTCTGTTCAGTTCATGTCTGATCAATTCTACTCAGTTCTGTTTAATTCAGATCTGATCAGTTCTGTTCTATTCAGTTCTGATCAGTTCAGTCATATTACAACACTGGACAAACCCGTCTATATTAATTAATTCTAAACTATTTCTATAGAGCAGCATATAGTTTAACACTAACAACATCCAGTGATCTGAATTCAGTACCTGTGCACGAGTCAGTGTTCAGTTTAGTGCTTCTCTGACCCACAATCATCACTTAAAGTCATATGTGCTGTTTCTGTTAATATCTGGAAGCTGGTGTGTCTGTAGAGTTTAGTGGCCCCAACAGACCAGACCAGACCTGCAGTGATCTCAGTCTGTCTGTTTACCTGGAACAGGTTTACTTTCACTTTCGATTGTTCAAAACTAACTTACTAACTTCTCTATTTTAGTAAAAGTGTGAAGATCTTTCCTTCCTGGGACCAAATCACTTCTCAGATACAGACTTTAATACCGAGCTGAACTGGAGTTAGAGCTGCTTTAACCTTTATTAACGAAATTATAAACGAAATTAGCATTAGCATTAGCCTCGTATAGACAAGAATAAACAGACAAATAAAAAGATTAAGAGGAATTTACAACTCACTCGATCAGGAGAGCCTCGCCGATCGCACCGTCTGTCAGGCAGAGACGTCATAAATTAATTAATTAATTAATGTATGAAATAATAAATTAACTTTTTAACTCTTAGATCTCGCGATGAATGAAAATACAGTGATTATTACACGTACCAGATGATTCCTCACAAGACATTTCGAGCAGGACGCGTTAGGAGGATTAATCTGCTGCAGGAGGGTCGCGCGCGTGTGTTTCTCGGTTCTGGTGAAAAAGTGATCCTGAAGTTTCACGTTTAAACCCAGGAAGCCGCACCGACACCGCGCATGCGCATTGAATGCAGGGCAGTTCTTCACACTCTCGCGATATTACCGTGCAGGAGAATTGTGTCACAATCCGCACATTACAGCAATAAGTAGGTAGTGCACACTACCATCAGAAGTGCACTTATTAGTGTATATGTATATATACAAGCGTTTCAATGCACGTGACTACTGTGAATACTGGGCACTACTCGGGTGTGTCCTGCAGGTGGCAGTACTGAGCTGAGAGTGTGATAGGTGTGAGGAGAGTGACTGTGGAGAGTGTACATGCTGCTGATCTGGAGTAAATGAGTTACTGGGTTTCTGGAGCTTCTTGTTAGCGCTGGATCTTCTCTGCGTTCAGGTGGTCTCGTTAAACCCACCGCGCTCTGGAACGGCTCTGTCTGTCCGCACGCGCTGAAACCAGTTAGCTCCGCGGCTAATCCGGTAGCTCAGCTTCAGAGAAGGTTTCGGTTCAGGAGTCCAGGCTGAGCTCGGCTCGTGTGATGGCAGACAGCTCCTCGCGGACCGTGTACGAGATCTTTCAGTCCATGGAGTCCGGAGCAGTGTCCAGCTCCAGCAGCGCCGCCTCCACCGCCCGGGTGAGTCCAGCCAAGTTCAGATCAGACACAGATTTATTTATTTATTTATTTATTTATTTATTTATTTATAGGCATCTCGTCAGCAGGACGCGTGTAGCTGCAGTGCTGAATCTTCAGTACACTCAGTAATGACTCGCATGTGACTATTAATTAATGTGACGTGACAGCACGAGTGGGTTCTTATTCCGCCCGTTTTCATACATGTCACGCCCCCTGCTCTAGGATTGGTCAGTAGTGTCCCACCCTTTTCCTGTGGTTGGCTAGTTTATATTGACTCTTTGACTTGTGATATTAGTAGCCAATCTTATCGCAGGAGGCGAGTTAGCAGCAGCCAATCACAGCTGAGGAGGCGGTGCCTGTCAGAAAACGGGTGGATATAAAAATAACTGAGTGCTGGTTTTTCAGGATGGTGTAAAGTTCAGAAGTGACAGATCTGTGTGAGTTTAGTACATGATCTACAGAAACTCTGCCTGCACCTGAAATTGTACTGGTTTATACAGTAAATCTATATTAATATTTAATCTATTTTATCTACTTTTATCTACTTTAATCTACTTTATCTACTTTTATCTACTATTATCTACTTTATCTACTATATTTAATCTACTTTATCTACTTTTATCTACTATTATCTACTTTATCTACTTTATTTAATCTACTTTTATCTACTATTATCTACTTTATCTACTATATTTAATCTACTTTATCTACTATATTTAATCTACTTTTATCTACTTTAATCTACTTTATCTACTATATTTAATCTACTTTATCTACTTTTATCTACTTTAATCTACTTTATCTACTATATTTAATCTACTTTATCTACTTTTATCTACTTTAATCTACTTTATCTACTATATTTAATCTACTTAATCTACTTTTATCTACTTTAATCTACTTTATCTACTATATTTAATCTACTTTATCTACTATAATCTACTTTAATCTACTTTATCTACTATATTTAATCTACTTAATCTACTTTAATCTACTTTATCTACTATATTTAATCTACTTTATCTACTTTAATCTACTTTATCTACTTTATTTAATCTACTTTATCTACTTTAATCTACTTTATCTACTTTATTTAATCTACTTTAATCTACTTTATCTACTTTATTTAATCTACTTTATCTACTTTAATCTACTTTATCTACTTTAATCTACTTTTTCTACTATATTTAATCTACTTTATCTACTTTAATCTACTTTATCTACTATATTTAATCTACTGTATCTACTTTTATCTACTTTATCTACTATATTTAATCTACTTTATCTACTTTTATCTACTTTTATCTACTTTATCTACTATATTTAATCTACTTTATCTACTTTAATCTACATTATCTACTATATTTAATCTACTTTATCTACTATATTTAATCTACTTTATCTACTTTAATCTACATTATCTACTATATTTAATCTACTTTATCTACTTTAATATACTTTATCTACTATATTTAATCTACGCAGAATCTAGTACTAACTGGTAGTAGCACCAACACACCTCGGTTAGAACTACAGGATGAAGCTGAAGTTGGGCTTCCTAGTCGTCAGGTTCCAGTTCTCCTGTTCCACCTTAAATCATGCAGCTGTTACATCCTGACTCCACGTCACCATCACTGGACTGTGGTAGCTTCGTTACCCAGTAGTCTACACAGCAGGTGCTTCATGAAGGCTCTTTGATCTTCGCTCACACACCTGGCTGAGCTCTTCAGAGCCTCTTAGTGTTTATGTGTTTGATTTCAGGCCTGGCTGGAGAGACACTCTCGATCTCCGGGACTCTTCGCTGACGGGACGTTTGTGTGTCCGGCGGACAGACAGACGCTCACCGTAACGGACTCCTCAGGTCAGTGAGTGTTTAATCTCCGCCCGTTCCTCCTCCGTCTCTCAGACCTCCCTCCTTCATCCATTCACTGCTGTTTCTCTCTCACTGGTCTACGCGTCCCCTCACAAAAATAAACAACCACATAACACTTCTGAGTACTGTCCTCACTTCTGAGTACTGTCCTCACCTCTGAGTACTGTCCTCACCTCTGAGTACTGTCCTCACTTCTGAGTACTGTCCTCGCTTCTGAGTACTGTCCTCGCTTCTGAGTACTGTCCTCGCTTCTGAGTACTGTCCTCACTTCTGAGTACTGTCCTCGCTTCTGAGTACTGTCCTCACTTCTGAGTACTGTTCTCTTTTCTGAGTACTGTCCTCACTTCTGAGTACTGTCCTCACTTCTGAGTACTGTCCTCACTTCTGAATACTGTCCTCACCTCTGAGTACTGTTCTCACTTCTGAGCACTGTCCTCACTTCTGAATACTGTCCTCACCTCTGAGTACTGTTCTCACTTCTGAGTACTGTCCTCACCTCTGAGTACTGTTCTCACTTCTGAGTACTGTTCTCACTTCTGAGTACTGTCCTCACCTCTGAGTACTGTTCTCACCTCTGAGTACTGTCCTCACTTCTGAGTACTGTCCTCACTTCTGAGTACTGTCCTCACCTCTGAGTACTGTCCTCACTTCTGAGTACTGTCCTCACTTCTGAGTACTGTTCTCACTTCTGAGTACTGTTCTCACTTCTGAGTACTGTCCTCACCTCTGAGTACTGTCCTCACCTCTGAGTACTGTCCTCACCTCTGAGTACTGTCCTCACTTCTGAGTATTGTCCTCACTCACTCAACCACTCATTCACTCACTCACTCACTCGCACACTAACTCACTCACTTACTCACTCAACCACTCATTCACTCACTCACTTATTCACACACTCATGCACTAACTCACTTACTCACTCAACCACTCACTCACTCAACCACTCATTCACTCACTCACTTACTCACGCACTCATGCACTAACTCACTTACTCACTCAACCACTCATTCACTTACTCACTCACTCACTTACTCACTCACGTACTAACTCACTCACTCAACCACTCACTCATTCACTCACTCACTCACTCACGCACTAACTCACTTACTCACTCAACCACTCATTCACTCACTCAACCACTCAACCACACATTCACTTACTTACTCACTCACATACTAACTCACTCACTCAACCAATCATTCACTCAACCACTCATTCACTTACTCACTCACGTACTAACTCACTCACTCAACCACTCACCCACCCACCCACTCACCCACTCACTCACTCACCCACTCACTCAACCACTCACTCAACCACTCACTCACTTACTAAACTACTCACCCACTCACTCAACCACTCACTCA